>JAULJZ010165665.1:0-25581 GCA_032270985.1 Heliamphora pulchella | reverse complement strand
TGTAATCAAACTCAATTTGCACAATTAGATATATATAAGTTTGTTATCATCAAAATCGGTTATTGAAGCCTTGTTAGACCAACAACAACAACCAAATGCTTTAAGAAATGCATAATCCGGTGGTCTGCAATAAAGTAGTTCAAAGGGAGTAGAGTTACCAAGAACAATGCTGGGTAATCTGTTTATCAAAAAGACAGCAGTAGCCACTGCATCAAACCAATACACTAATGGAACATTGCTATGATAGTATGATGTAGCAAAGCTGTAGCAGTCTCAATAATGTGACGGTGTTTCCTCTCAGAGACACCATTCTGAGAAGGCATATGTGGGCAACTGGTTTGATGAGCAATGCCTTTAGAATGTTAAAAGGATAAGACTGGTATACTCACCACCACCACCACTGCGAAGAACTTTGATTTTATTATCAAACTGGTTTTTAACAAACAATTGAAATTTGACAAAAACATCACAGACTTCAGTTTTGTATGACAATGGAAAAATCCAGCTAAATCTACTAAAATCATCTACAAATAGAACATAGTACTTCATAGTGGACAAGGAATGATGAAAGGGGCCCCATACATTGGTGTGTATGAGCTGCAAGGGTGAAGAAGCAGTAGAAGTAGAAGAAAGCTGAGGCTGCCAGTGGCTCTTAGCAGTGCAGCAAGGACAGAGAGGTGACAGTGGTTTATTGTGGAAAGGAATGCCAAGATATTGCATTACGAGTTGAAACTTAGAGGAGAAGGGATGACCCAATCGGTGATGCCAAACTCCTTCGACAGAAGATGCAACAGTTGTAAGCTTTGTGTGAAATCCAGAATGGTGCTCAACAGCAGGTGAGGAATACAATTTGTAAAGACCATTAGAGAGGGAGCCTTTATGTAGGATTCTTTGAGTTTGTTTGTCCTGAATCACAAACGAATTGGCATCAAAGGTACAACAAGCAATTATTATCCAGGGCTAGCTTATGACCTGAGAGAAGATCAGAATTAATTTGAGGCACATGTAAGATGATGTTCAATTTGAGACATGAAGTTGGAGTGGGTAAGAGCCATCACGTATGTTGGAAAGGAAGGTTAGCTCCATTACCCACAGTAACACTGTCTGAGCCAAAATAAGGCTGATGGAATGTTGAATTGGTGAGATCACTAGTTATGTGATCTGTGGCAGCAGTATCCAAATACCATGGAGTAGACTCTGGTGAAACTGAGGCAGTTGTGGGGATAAAAGCTTGAGGTTTAGTTCCAGAATTTTGAGGATGAACATTGGAAGTTGATGAAGCTTGATAATTGAGATCAAGCCCGTAGTAACAATCAACAGACGTGTGATTGTTTCTGCCACATATTTGACAAGAATGTATGTTATCAAAGTTGCTTGAGAAGTTATTTGAGTAGTTGACAGCTCTTTGTTGTCTTCTACCTCTGTAATTTCCATGAAATCTATTGCCTCTGTAGTTATTGCCTCTTCCTCTGTTAGTGGACCAAGATCGTCCTTTAGAATCACTAGAAGCATTTTGTGGATTGAAATTACGGATAGAATTACAAGCCATTGAAATTTCTGAAGTATTGATCTCCTTCGATTCAACATGAATCGATTCAGCAAACAAGAGAGCTAATAATTGTTCCATGGAGATTATATCAGATCTGGTGCGGATATTGGCTTTGAACGAGTTATACTCATCTGGTAGCCCATTTAGAGTCAACAAGATGAGATCTTCATCATCCATTTTCGAAGAAGCTAGGGCAATTTGACCTGACAAATCTCTGATTTTGTTGAGATACTCTTGAACAGAATCTCCCCTTTTTTTGACATTGAGAAGTTTAATTTTGAGTTGCTGAACATGAGAACGAGAGAGAGAAGTGTATTTCCTCTCGAGTGACTGCCATACCTCTTTGCTTGTGTTGAGATGAAGAACTAATGAGTACACAGTGGGGGAGAGTGTCGCAACAATACAGCTCAATAGATAAGCATCTTCATGATGCCATTGAATGAACTCTGGATTTCTAACCTTGCTTCCATTCTCGTCTGAGATAAATTCCATTGGACATTGTCTTGATCTATCCACATGTTCAAGAAGATGAGCAGCACGAAGAACATTGGATAATTGACTCTTCCAAATGATGTAATTTGATGCATCTAATTTGACTGTAACTAGAGATGTGAGATTGTATATTAGGAGATTGAAGTTAAACTGAAGACCAATGTATGCAGAGGATGAAGACGCCTTTGGATCGAGCTCTCGTTTGAGATTTGCTCTGATACCATGAAAGAAACCATGAACTGAAGAGAAGAGAGGAACTAGAGAGAGAAAAGAAACACATATTCTGTTATTATATTTCAACTGAAGCTACAACTGTGAGAATATATACATACCGACTTAAGTTGGGTAGGAGCTGTGATACACTACAGCTCATTACACAAAGATAAAACCTATACTTGAATCTACACCTTTCATTTACATCATGTATTTATCACTAAATTCATATTCAACAATTTTTAAACGTGTCTTAATTAAGAAATTAAATTTATAATGCCATAAACTTTTTTGAAACTTGGCGAATACTTCAATGGCACTTCTTGAACTATCCGAATACATTATATGTGATGAATTTCTTCATAGTAACAATGTTTTACATTTTTCAAAACGGAAATCATGCACATTAAATATATTTTGAAATATTTATAAGAAGAAATATACGAGTTTTTAATTTTATTAGTAATATGTTGTATATTTTTAATTACCGTTGAATAAATTATTTACATATTTGACATATAATAATAAATATATAAAAATATAAAATTTTAACGTGTTCTAGACATGTCGTGTCCTTCATTTTTTGAAAATTGATGTGTCGACGTGTTCGTGTTGTGTTTGTCATATTGTGTGTCCGTATCTATGCTACTTAGAGCATGAGCTATATTAATATTGTCTATGATATGTATTGCGCGATTCAATTTGATACAACAAGCAATTGATGATTTATGGTATATTATAATCATCTTTATCTTATATGCATACTTTGCTTAATATATATCACTTTGATGATTTGAAATTTTGGATTTTTTAGCTTTTTGTATGAATGATCTTTTGATTTTTGGTTCTACTAATTCCTATATATATATATATATATATATATATATATATATTGATGGACATAAATCATAGCCTAAGTAACATGGATACTGACACGCGACACGACACAGACACGCCGACATGTTAATTTTCAAAAAATATAGGACATGATACGCTTAGGACACGTTAAAACTTTATATTTGTATATATTTATTATATATCAAATATGTATATAATTTATTTAATGGTAATTAAACATATACAATATATCATTAATAAAATTAAAAAGCCTTATATTTTATTTTATAAATGTATCCAAACATATTTAGTATCCACAATTTGCGTTTTGAAGAATGCAAAATATTATTACTATAAAGAAATTCATCGCATATGACGTGTTTGGAGAGTTCAAAAAGTATTCATCAAATATTAAGAAAATGTATGACATGATAAATTTAATTTTTTTTTTATAATTAAGATACGCTTAAAAAGTGTTGGACACGAATTTAAGAGTGTTCCAAGGGCGTCTGAGTGTTATGTCCGACACGACACACCTCGTTCGTAGAAGTGTCCATGCTTCTTTAGATCATTGCATAATCAATAATGTTCAAGGATCATAGAATACACCAAGATTTGGACCTGCATTTATTTTCACAATGGCAAGCATCTCACCTCATCACGTATTTATTATTCAAAACAAGTCCTTAATCAATTTATGTATAAACTTTTCATTATTAGAATATATTTTTAATATCTATTTGTTTATGTATATCTCTTTATAGTTATTTTAGAAATTATAACCAAGACTTTATGATTCATGTTTTGATTTGGTTCTTTGTTTGGGAAAAGGTATCCCATTCACAACTTGATTTTTGATTTGGCAACTATGGTTGTGTCACCACTATTCAATTTGTGTTGCAATATTCTATTATTAAAAGAGAAAACATCTATTATGTCTTCTAGTAATATTTCTTTGACGAAGAATGTAGATGAGCCATATCAAATTATTTGTATCTTCCTTAGTTTTCCCTTACTTTGAATGTGCGCTAATGGTAATTGTGCTGCTATATTGAACCTTTCGAGCTATCACCTGCTGTGTGTGGTCCATGGTAAAGTGTACATTTGATTTTTAAGGATGTTTTTGTAAGGTAGTATGGGTTCTTGCTACTATTTCTTCTTCATGTATCCAATGACCAATGACCAATGAAGTACTGCATATGTTTGAACTTTTCATTGTTTGCTGTTATTTTAATGCTTTCATCCAAACGGCGGTCAGAATCTGACAAATATACCTCAACCTACCATTTAGAACTGAGATATTCTTTTATTTTTGTATTTATTTATTGTGCGGTTGAAGTTATATGCGAGGCAAGTATTTTTTTTGTGCTTGTGTGCATGTGTGAATGTTTTTGCCGTGTGCAAGTATGTGAATAACCAGTAATGCATAATATTATGTTTTCATTGAGGGGCCTTGTTTTCTGTTGAAGCACATGTGAATTATGGCAAACTAGTCAACTACACAATGATTTTAAGAAGTAACCCATGAATTTGAAGTGTATAACTTTTCTTGAGCAGTTTATGTTTTCTCCTTTTGTTGTGCTCAACCTCTAACATGTGCGTGGGAATATCACACCCTTTATGACATGCTTGTGATTTTTCACTGAAATGATTTGTATATTTACGTTATGTAGGTCCTATAGCAGAAAACTTGCATTGCTCAACATAGGTAGAGAGCTTAACATGTTTGGATTTGATCACTGATTAATGTTCTCTGGCGGCAATATATTGTTGCACGTTCTTACATTAAAGATGGAAATATTGAATCTTGTTTGCCTTTGAAACCATGCCTCCCAGACTTGAAGAGGGGCATACTCTGTCAGTCCTGTACTTTCAGATAAAATGCATTTGTTAGGCTTGATGAAGGTCTCTGAAAGTTGATTTTTGTTTTTGTATCAAACTTGAACAATTCTTGTAGTCATTCTTTGGAGTCCTGAATCTAAGATCTCTTCAAATAATGTATTCTTGTAGCTAATGATCCTTCCCTTTTCTTTCACTCAGGCAGCAGGTATTTCCAAAAAGAAAGCCCCAACCATTGGCATAGCTGTTGATCATCGCCGCATGAACCGTTCCCTGGAGGGTCTCCAGGCTAATGTCCAGAGGCTGAAGACATACAAGGCCAAGTTGGTGACGTTCCCAAAACGTGCTCGCAAGCTCAAGGTAACATGTAACTGGTTGACCTAGTTTCACTAGAAACATTTGATATTCGTTTATTTATACATTGACACCCTCTTATATGACTCCTCCTCCTCCTCCTCCTCCTCCTCCTCCTGCAGACTGGTGATTCTGCTCCCAAGGAATTGGCAACAGCCACCCAAATCCAAGGTCCTTACATGCCGATTGTGCGTGAGAAGCCAAAAGTGGAGTTTGTTAAGGTCACACAGACGAGTTGAAATCTTTCAATGCCTATGCCAAGCTGCGAGTGGAGCGGACAAATAAACGCCATGTTGGTGCCGGGATGAAGAAGGCTGCTGAAGCTGAGAAGGAAGAGAAGAAATAGTGAATTTTCTACCCATGCCTGATGCAGAGATCACTTTTTTGCCTTTTCTTTTTTTGGGGGGTGGTTCAGTCTCTATTGGCTTGACTGACCTTTTCAGTTTGGTGTATGAATTTTCTAGATGACTTTGGTTATAACATTTGTTTGGATATTTGTTATTCCCGCCAAGTCTTAATTTTTGTTAGAATGGAGAGTGCTCTTATTTATAGGAAAATAATTTTTGAATTTTTTTAAAAATAACCAGTCATTAGACTGGGTTAGCCCCAACAGCTATATATCATCGCAACCGACCATTTCAAATTAGGAAGATCGTACCCTTAGAAGCTTTAGAGATGACCGTTGGGCCTCGGGCCGGGTCAATATAGCTGTTGGAGAGGAGGGCTCAGGCTCGGACCAAATGGGCGGGCCTCGAGCTTTGGTATAGGCCCAGCCCACCGGCTTAAGAGAAGAGGCCCAGGATGCAGGACATATATACGGGCTCGGGTTTTGACCGGGCTGAATTGGGCCCACAGAGTACCGGGCTTTGGGCCAAATGGAGTAAATTTAAGCAAAAAGTCATTACGGGTTGAATACAAGGATTACTTACCTTTGCTGCCACTTCAACCCCACCACTGTTTACCGCCCAGCGCCGCTATCACCTTATCAAACTCAGCATCAGAAATTCTTACAAATCAAAAAATTAAAAATAACCCATCACCTTATCAAACTCAGCATCAGAAATTCTTACAAATCAAAAAATTAAAAATAGCCCATCAAGTCTCTATTTGGCATCGCAACTCTAAAAAGCTGTTTTTTTTTTTCAAAATCCAACTTTTAAGGTAACCCATTAAACCTACCGACTGTTTTTTACTAATTTTTCACGAAAAAAAGCTTATACACATTTTAAACATTTTAATTTTTTTTTTTAGGTGGATGAAATGACTAAGTTCCTATGTCAAAAAATTAATTCTATTTTTTAAAACAAAAGAAAATGTGTTAGTGTTTCAGATACTAAGGTTTAAAGGTAAAAATAAAAAAAATATTAGATACTTTAACAAAAAAAAGTTAACTAAATAAATTATTTTAAATATTTTATTTTTTATTGTTTCTAAAAAAATTTATTTTTAATCACTTTTTAAACATTTCAGACTATTGTTGATATTAAATGGATATCGGTTGCTGTTAAGTGCAAATGGGTAACAACGCTGTCCAGACACTTGGCACCCTCAATCAACGAGGGCTTGTCAAATGGGTTACAACGCTCTTCCCATTTTTAAACTTTTTTTTTTTTTTTGCATAAGGCAAGGCGTTCGTACCAATTTATTTACATTTTGACTAAGTTTTAAAAGGTTAATCTCACTGTTCACTCATTAGGATCCCAATTAAAATTAAAACAAAATCTTGTACGAATTATTTCAAAAAATTAATATCACCTAAAAAATTTTGACTTAAAATATAAGAAGAAGCAAATTTTTGTTTGGCTTAATTTTTTTTAAAAGATTTTTTTGTTTAAAGTCTCTTTAAAAAATTACTTATTTGTCTTTCCACTATAATTAATTAGTTTTTTCACATATTTTTATATTTATTTTTTATAAAAAATTTAAAAATAAAAAAATCTAATTTTTTAAAAACCAAACAAGTTTATTAACCGAGCAAATCTCCGTTTGCTTGCTTTATGATAGAATGCTTTCTCTTTTTCTGACAGAATACTTTTGTTCTCTCTCTCTCTCTCTCCAACTTTTATTATTTTTCTTTTTCTCTCCTATTTATAATCCTATTTGGTCATTAACTAGTCAAGTCAATAAGGCTACGAAATGTTCAAGTTTCCTCCAAGTCCATTCTCTCCCCAATATTTAATACAATTATTTTTAAAAAATCTCAATTTCTTTGAACCCTGTGAGTTGAAAGTTATAACAACAATACTAAAAGCTATAGGAAAGGAAAGTGAAGAACAGTATTAAATATAGATTATTTTGTCTTTATTTATTTATTTTTTCTTAAACTTTTACTTTCATTATTATTATGACTATTATTAATTAATTTTTAAGCTTCTATTATAAAATTATGTATGAGATAATGAGAATTAAGCCTACAAGATCTCATCTAGAAATTCTTTATGTAATTAAATATGTAGACATTTGTTATTTTTTAGGTTTTTTTTAAAACACTTTGACCTTGATTGGTAATTTGGGAAGTTTAACTTTTTAGCTTTTTAACTAAAAATACAAAAAAACTAACATAGTTTGTTTGGCAAAAAATTAAAAATGTTAAAATGTCAAAAAAATCAAATCAAAACACTAATTCATAGAATACTTTATTTATACTCTTACTTAATTCTTAAAGACAATAATATTTCATATTTGATAATTTATTTATTGTTAATGTCAACTATATATAGTCTTTAAAAACTAATTTATCAAAAACCTATTTCTAACTCAATTTAGTCTTTTGATTAAAAATACAAAAAAAAAAATACAAAACAAAACAAAACAAACTTAGGCTAGTTACTCAATTCATTTTTTTTTTCTTATATTCTTACTTCAATTATTATTATTATTATTTGTTTATCATTTAAGCTTGTATTATAAAATCACTAAGATAATAAGTGCCGAGCCCAACAAGACTTCACCCAAAAATTCTTTATGCAATCAAAATGGAAATACCGCATTTAATGATGACAACACAAGCAATTCCCGACAACAACATTCAAATACTCAATCAATCAAATAATTTAATAGCATTAAAAAAAACTAACTAATCTATATTACAAAATAGAACGATTTTATATGACACGTCATATTTTTAATTTAATATTTAAAATTGTGTTAAAAGAGTTATCAACGGTTTGAAATGAAAGAAGTTAAAAAAAACTTTTTCTCTCGATGCCTATCTCGGGACATATGAAAGAAAATCAAAAATGAGAAAACTTTTCCTTATTCAGTATATAGAAGGATAGAAGAAAATTAGAAAGTTTATTCTCTTTCTATGCCTATCTGAAAAATATGTATGCCTTTTCCTTATTAAGTATATAGAATGATGAAAAAAAATCAGAAAACTAATTATTAAAATTAATTATTTTTTCATCTTTTTTCATTTCAAATTTAATTTTTTTAATAATTAGCTTTTTAATATTTAAAGATAATTAATTTTTTTGTTGAGAGTATTTAAAAAAAATAATTAATTTTAATTAATTCAAATTATATTGAGAATACCTTTAAGCACAAATTATACCTAGTTATATAATAATATTGCATTATACATATGACTAACATATATATATATTTAAGAGAAATGCTAATCATCGTCCAATGAGTAATAAATAATAAAATAATGAAAACAAAATATTTTCAATGTCAATACACTTTTTAAAGTGAAACTTATTAATTTCACAAATATCAATATATATTACAGAAATATTTATGATGGGGATCCCGTGCTAACCATGCGTAACTGAAGTCCACGTGGAGTACAACGTTAAGTTTTCATGCTTGGCTAAGGAGGGTCGAGCTGCTCAAACTTAGGGGGCTTCGGATCTTTTGCGGACCCGAGGAGGTGAGAGCTCGACACAGAGAGTCCAGCGGCACACACCGGGATGCCTCGAAAGCCGAGCCAAGGGACAGACGTGTGGTTATTTAGGCCCATGATACACTTATCAAGAGTTGGGAGGGGTGTCAGTAACAATTGGACTAATCCTGAGGCTTGAAAATCAAGGAAGATTGACTTGCCTTAAGTAGGATCTGTGAGACAAGCGAGCAAACTGACATGGCAAAAGGAATGGGTCAACAAACATAAAGGCATGATTCTATTGATTAGTCACGTGGGGTTCATTCAGCTAGGGCAAAGGCAAAGAGATGATGATCCTACCTGCTCGAGTCAGGTTGGGTCAGGCCGACGTAACGGGTCGGGTATATTACACTCTATAAATAGCCAACAACCCAAAGGGTAAAGGAATACACTCATTTTCACTAAGCAAAAGCTCTGCCAATTTGTATTCTCTTTTCCCTCTTTAAACAAACCCTAATCGGATCATCGGAGGGTCCACCGACCTAAGGACCGGCGGACATCTCACCCATTTTCTTGTGTAGGCAAACGTGGATTACACCTCGAATCAACCTAGCCAGCGTGGACGGGACACGTAGATCCCAATTTAATTCCTCTATAATTTGGCGCCGTCTGTGAAAAACTTACAAAGAACGCCAAAATGGCTAGCTGGGACAACCATGCTTACAATGAACAGAGGGAACGACATCCTATGTCGCATTCAGGGGCTTCGCACTCAACAAGCCGCCCAAGGACTTACCAACGGCAGAGACGACCAGTGCATTCTGAGATTCATGTGGGGGGCTCAAGGGTGGAAAGAAGGAGAGAAGAGACCCACCATGGGAGCTCCCACCAACCACACCTTCCTAAGGGAACTACCTGCTACAATACTCCTTGTGGAGGGTGGTGGAACTGTACCAAGATGAGTTGGATAGACAAGATGACGTGTTAGAAAGGCTTCAGCACGTGCTACGAGAAATGCAATTTCGGGCTAAAAGAAGGAATATGCCGGGGGAACACTCGGATCACTCATTATCCAGGTAGGGTGCAGGAGCGCGTCTAGATTGGCCCCAAGCGAGCCCAAGAGCAAGAAGGAATGACCCACCACGAAACCACAGAAACGGCAACCCAGATAAAAGTGTCTCTGGGTCCAAGAGAGAGAGGCCTGAGCAGACACAGGCTTGTAGCAACACCTACGCGCCTGCAGGGGACCCGCAGCCCAAATGTGCGCTCGGGAACGATGAAGAGAAGGAAGATCTCAAGCAGTGGCTACATCTCCAACTCGAGGGCAGGCTCCAACCACCTTCGGGGAGGTCAGCGAAGGATGTGGCTAGGAAAGCACTCGAGCAGATCTCAGCCTCACAATTCATAAGAGAGGTGGATGAAGCAGACCCCCCTAGAAAGTTTCATTCGCCAAAGTTTAATCTTTATGATGGAAAAATGGATCCCATGGGGCACATCAGACACTTTAGACAGATGATGACCCTCTGGAATAGAAACGATGCCTTGATGTGTAGGGTTTTCTCTTCTAGTCTAGGCGAGGTCGCCCTGAGGCGGTTTGATAAGCTCCTAACAAGATCTGTTGGAAGCTGGAAGTAACTGGCCAAGCTGTTCGCGACAAGATTCATCACGAACAACAAACAAGCAAGGGAGATTGACTCTTTGCTCAATCTTAAGAAGCTCGACGATGAAAGCCTCAGGGTTTACGCTTGGCGATACTGGGAAACCTTTAATGACATAGATGATTGCAATGAGCAGCTCGCTATAGCTTTGTTCAAACTCGAGCTAGAAAGGATTCACAAGTTAAAGCAATACCTCACAAAGAAACCCTGGCCGAGCTCATGCAAAGGATTGAACAGTATGCCAAGGTTGAAGAGGATATGGGCGAGAAGATGCCTGAAGTACCGGCACCAACGGGACAAAAGGAAACTTGAGCCGAGAAAAGGGAAAGCAAGAAGCCCAGAAAGAAGTTCGGGGAGGAGAAGAAAGCGGAAAAACCAAAGGTTAGCTATGCAGTGGCCAATATGGTCTTCAAAGAGGCCATCTACAAGCTTCTCACCCAAATCAAAAATAAGTCATGGTTTGAGTGGCCCCCAAAGATGATTGGAGACCTGAGCAAAAGAAATGACAAGGTACATTGTTCGTATCTCAAAGACCATGGGCATATGACAGATAATTGTAGGCAGTTCAGAAAATTCCTAGAAAACCAGGTTAAGGCAGGGAATCTCGGCCAGTTCATTAATAAAGAAAAGACGAGGGCCGAGTAAGATATAGTCATGGAATAATTGGCCGGGGTTATAAACATCATACATGCGACCCCCATGACGGAAATAGCGAATGAGATCAAAGCCGAGCATCGCGAGGCTGCGCACAAAAGAGAGGTAATGTAGACTTAGCTCAGCTAGATGGGGCCAAGTAAACAAAAAGAGCCGAGTAGCGAGTACTCTGTTGGGAACTTAACCTTCACTGATTTGGACATGGAAGGGGTGGAACACCCCCACAATGATGTGCTAGTGATCACACTCAGGATTGACAGGTATGACGTAAAGCGAATCTTGGTAGACTAGGGCAGCTCGGATGAGATGATGTATTCTGATCTCTTCTTCAAGTTGGGTTATAAAAAGGAAGATCTCGAGAAGTCGTATATTCCGTTGGTCGAATTCAATGGGCAACCCATCCTACCTCTGGGGCAGATTACCCTCCCAGTTAAGGTAGGGTCTTAAGTGAAAAATATTGAATTCTTGGTGGTAGATGTACCCTCCACATATAACGTGATAATGGAAAGGGCATGGCTACACCATTTAAAGGCCATCCCTTCGGCTCATCACCAAGTCCTGAAATTTCCAACAGCCAGGGGGGTGAAGATTATCAGGGGAGATCAAGGTACGACTAAACAATGCTTTATGGCCGCCATCAAAGGAAAGACTAGCCCGAGCACAGACGAATAAGTGTGCGTAATGGAACTACAAGACATGCCTGCTTTGGAAGACATGGGTAGGGTCCCAGAGGACAAAGTTGTGGAGCCATTGAAAAAGTTCGCATTGAAAGATGATGACCCAGAGCGCTTCTTCCTCCTTGGCTCGAGCCTAGACGAGCAAGAAGAGGCTGAGCTAGTGGAGTTCTTGAAATCTAACATTGAGGTATTCGCCTGGACCCTTTACGAAATGCCCGACATAAGTTTCGAGGTGATCCAGCATGAACTCAATGCAAACCTGGCGCACAAGCCTACTGTGCAGTGCGGACGGAGGTCATCAGCGCAGCATTCACAAGTCATACTAAAAGAAGTTGGGAAGTTGCTTGAGGCGAATGCGATCAGAGAGATGCAATACCCAGTCTAGCTTTCCAACACTATAGTGGTGAAGAAGAAGAAAGGCAAATGGAGGGTATGTGTGGATTTCACCGACCTCAACAAATTCTGTCCCAAAGACTCATTCCCTTTGCCCAAAATTAATCAACTAGTGGACTCAATAGCAGGGCATGGAAAAATGAGCTTCCAAGACACCTATAAGGGGTATCATCAGATCGCATTGAGTTTGGCTGACCAAGAGAGACTAGCTTCATAACCCCTCGGGGATTGTACCACTATAAGGTAATGCCGTTCAGCCTCAAGAACGCTAGGGTAACATACCAGAGGTTAGGTACTAAAATGTTCCAGTCCATGCTCGGCCATAATATAAAGATTTACATTGATGACATGGTCATGAAGACCAAGCAGCAAGATAGCCACATGGCCGACCTGAAGGCCACATTTGAGATGCTAAAAGCCTATCAACTCAGGCTAAATGCATCGAAGTGTGCCTTCAGGGTTGAATCCGAGAAGTTCTTAAGACATCTGGTGAGCCGTAAGGGCATCGAAGCTGACCTAGATTAGATAAAGGATGTGAGAGACATACAGCCACCCAAGACGATACGAGAAGTACAAAAGTTGACTGGAATAACCGCCGCACTCAATCGATTTATCATCAGATTTTCAGATAAGTGCAAACTTTTTTTTCCAGTTGCTTAAAAAAGGGAAAAACTTTGCGTGGGGGGAGGACTATGGACAAGCACTCTAAGAATTAAGGAGTATTTGACCACGACCCCCTTCTCTCTAGGGCTCTCCCAGAAGAAGAATTGTATATGTATTTAGCTGTTTTCGTGCATTCGGCCAGCTCGGTCCTATTACGGCTTGAGGAGTCCGAAAAGAAGCCAATATACTATGTAAGTCATTCCTTCTTGGATGCAAAAACTAGCCACCTCCTCTTAGAAAAGCTTGCCCTTGCACTAGTGACAGCCTTGAGAAATTTGGTTCACTATTTCCAAGCCCACAGAATAGTCGTCCTAACATCCCATCCTTTAAAAGCCACCTTATGCAAAACCGATTTCTCGGGAAGGGTGGCTAAATAGGCGATGGAACTTGGGGAATACGACATACAATTCAAGCCAAGGACGGCCATCAAGGGGCAAGTCCTGGCAGATTTTGTAGCAGAATTCTCCAGACCAGATGTACTGGCTCGCTCAGCCACAAAAATCTTCGAAGCTGAGCTAAGGGGGGAAAGGGAGGTCAAGGAAGCAACAGAAACTGAAGAACCAGAGCTGCAGTGGAAGATGTACATGGATGGATCGTCAAATCAGAAAGGTTCTGGAATAGGAGTGGTCCTCATTTCACTAGAAGGGGTAATTATTGAGCACTCCATTAGGCTGGGCTTCTCGGCCTCTAACAATGAAGCCGAGTATGAAGCACTATTGGCCGGGCTAAGAAGTGCTGAGCTACTCAAACTTAGGCAGCTTTAGATCTTTTGCGACTCCTAGCTCGTAGTAAACCGAATCATAGGTCAGTATAATGCCCAGGATAAAAGGATGGCGGCTTACTTATCCATAGCACTAGAGCTCCTAAAAAGCTTTGAATCGGTTCAAGTTGAGCAGATCAACATGGAAGGGAATTCCTATGCAGACGCCCTGGTCGCGCTAGCATCAGCAATAGAGCTTGGACTAAAAAGAGTTATCGAAGTACAAGAACAAGCGAAGTCGAGCACTGACCTCGAGACTAAACAAATCTGCGCTATAGAAGAGAATAAAGGTCCGAGTTAGATGGATCCCATCATCAAATTTTTGAGAGACGATCAAATTCCTGATGACAAAAAAAGAGGCGCATAAGGTAGGACACAAGGCCGCGCGATTCTGGATGTCCCTAAAGGGACAGTTGTATAAGAAATTTTTCCCAGGACCATATTTTCTCTGTTTACACCAAAGCAAGGTCTAAGATTTTCTATATGAACTACATGACGGGATGTGTGAAAGCCACACCGGGGATAGGTCAATGGCTCATAGAGCCATTACTCAGGGCTACTGATGGTCTTACATACAGAAAGACACCCAGATTTACTCTCAGAAGTGCAAAAAGTGCCAAAAGTTCGCACCCCTGCACAGACAGCCAGCAGAAGACCTTAGCTTGATCACGAGCCCATCACCGTTCGCCCAATGGGGCCTTGATATTGTGGGACCTTTACCCAAGGCGATGAACAATAAGAAGTTTTTGATAGTGGCTACGGATTACTTTTCCAAGTGGATTGAGCTCGAGCGGACATTAGGCGCTCGAGCGAGCTACCACTCGAGAAGAACCTAGAAAATTATGTTCTTGGTGTTCTAAGCCTCCAAATCCTCAAACACTCAATAACCATCATCTCAACCATAGTATAAAGCCTCCAAGCACCTTTTTAACACTCTCAGATGTATCCAAACCCGGAACAACCACAGAATCTCGAAAAAAACAGTTCAAAACCCGTTTTCATCCAACTGAAATCAACACAAACCCCCTTGTAAACCAAAACCCGATTTAACGAAACATAAATCAGTTGTCCATGCATTTTAACTGGTTAAAATACCTATAATTGCACATAGTACTCTTATACAACAGTAGAATATGAGATCCTACCTCGTTGGGTCAAAAACCCGACGCCTCAATCTACGTGCAAATTCGACCTTCGTCGAAATCAATTTCTGTCCAAATAGATGTGTAGACCACGATGCCGATACTAAGGATCTGCTGTCTGATCGTCAAAAATCGAACCCCAGACCCCCGAAATGTTAGAGAGAAGGCAGAGAGAAAAAGGAGAAAACTTAGGAGTTAAGTTTTAAAAGTATCTTTTAAAAATATCTAACTCTAGATATTTATAGGTCTCCAAAATATCTTTTTTTTTAAAATTTTTGAAATTCGCACCGCAACTTCCTGCAGTCCCCGGGACCAACCTCGCAAAATCTCAAAATCCGAACATGCGTCAAAACCACTTTTTTACAGAATCTCGCGCCAGGCCTCCACCGCTCGAGCACCCAAGCACCTCTTGAGCGGACCCCTGCCGACATACTCCTCTACCATACCATCACTCGAGCGGACAACCACCGCTCGAGCGATCACCAGCCAGACCCACTCTCTGCCACCAGCCTACTCGGCCACTCACCCACTGCTCGAGCGGTCAACGCTGGGTGAAAAACTGAACAAAAGAAGCAGACCAAACTCTAATCCTTACTCCCGTGAACACTTAGACCATTTTCCAAAAAAAGAAACGGGTTAAGGTCTCACACTCAATTTGTCAGTTCCCTCCCACAACCACGAAGTCTTGGATCTCACCTTTATGGGAGCCCTTCATGTCGAGCACGATGTGGCGACTATCCTTGGCCTTGAGATAATATTTGTTGCTGCCACGAAAAGTCTCCGTCATGGTGTAATAGTATTGAATCTCACGAATGCCGATCTCGACGCTCATGTATTGATTCAATAAAGCTACACCCATTAAAATAATGAAGACATTCAGGCTAAGCTGGGCCGGACAAAGGCCATAGAAGGCCAACGCCTCCTGCACAATGGAAGGAAGGGGGAACTCAACCCCAGCCTCCCGAATGGCCAAGAGCGGCCAAGCGGATGCCCCGGGCTCCTTGGTTGTTCATGTTTCCTCAAGGGAGGCCATGCGGACTGTGACGTCACCAAGAATTTGATATTCCCGACGAAATACTACCATAGCCTCACTCGTGTTGACATATTTTGCCAAGTGACCCATGATCTTAAAAGAATAAAAAAGGAGAGAAGAAGATTAAAAGGTCGAAACTGGAACTAACACCGAAAATACAGCACTGGCGCTGGAAAAGATATAGTAGGGAAATGAGATAGAAAAAAAAATTGAAATTTAAAACAGGTTTTTCGCACTTACCTTCAAAATACGGTGGAGGAAGTGTTGATCAGAGGTTGAGAAGAGCCGAGGGTAGACCTTGACAGAGATTTGAATAGAGGTGGAGCTCGCCGAAAATCTCCAAATTACAGGAGAGGGTTTAGGGTTCATAAAAGTGGAGGAAGAAATGGCCCTCCCCATGTTATAGAGCTCACATGGTTCAAACCAGAGCACCAAACGGCGCCTGGAATGGCACTTGGGAAGACGCATGCCGTATGCATTAAATGCGTGCATTTAATGTTAAAGCAATGTGTTGTCCCCCGAGCTACCCACCACGAGCTCGGGGCACCTTGCCGAGCTCAAAATGTTGGTTTTGAGCTCTTAAAGAACTTGAAATATATGGTCGAGCTATAGCCGACCATCATAAATTCAAATCATTGACATTTATTGAAGAGGCATTCCCAAAATCAAGGCACAATTGTTCCGTACGCATTAAATGTGAGGAACTGTTAGCGCCGTATACATTAAATGCGAGACAAAGACCCAGCTGGAGGCACGGTACAAGGCCATCAGAGGATGGCACGCGAAAAACACAACAAACAGAGAGGCAGACCATCTGCTTTGAGAATGATACGTCAGCACTGACATCCAACGTGCCCGATCAACCTTGGGTCAGGAGGCGTCTTAACTTTACATCACCCAACAATAACTTAGGGGCTCGGAAGCTCGAGTAGTAACTAGGTGATGGGGACAATTGAGGGGGATTCCATACTAACCATGCACAGCTGGAGTCCATGTGGAGTACAACGCAAGTTCTCATGCCTAGCTAGGGAGGGCCGAGATGCTCAAACTTAGGCGACTTTGGATCTTTTGTGGACCCGGGGAGGTGAGAGCTCGGCACAGAGAGCAAAGCGGCACACACCAAGATGCCTCAAAAGTCGAGCCCAGGGGTAGATGTGTGGTTATCTGAGCCCATGATATGCTTATCAAGAGTTGGGAGGGGTGTTAATAGCAGTTGGACTAACCCTAAGGCTTAAAAATTAAGGAAGGTTGACTTGCCCCAAGTAAGATATGTGGGGAAGTGAGCAAACTGACATGACAAAAGAAATGGGTCAACAAGTATAAAGGCATGATTATATTGATTAGTCACATCAGGTTCATTCGGCTAGAGCAAAGGCAAAGAGATGATGACCCCACCTGCTTGGGTCGGGTCAAGTCAGGCCGACCTAAGAATTGGGTATATTTTACTCTATAAATAGCTAACAACCCAAAGGGTAAAGGTATGCACTTATTTTCACTAAGCAGAAACTCTGTCAATTTGTATTCTCTTTTTTTCTCTTTAAACAAACTCTAACCTGATCATCGGAGAGTCCACCGGCCTAAGGACTGGCGGACATCTCACCTCTTTTCTTGTGTAGGCAAACGTAAATTACACCTCGGATCAACCTAACCAACATGGACGGAACACGTATATTCCAATCTAATTTCTCTACAATTTATATATTTTTTACTCATTATTCATTGCTCAATAAACGTTTGTTAATATTTTCCATCATTTAATTCCAAATTGAGCCATAGTCAATAAGTTCCTGCAGAGTATATGTGGATCGGGGACATATTGGTCAAATTGGAATGCTATATAAGTTTTAAATGAGAGAGAACGTAAATTTTAATTGAGAGATGTCTCATTTGAATGCTTATATAATTAAGGCCTGTTTTGAAACAACTATTTATTTACTTATTTTATATTATCTATCTTTGTATTTAATGATCTTATTTTAAATTTTAATTAATTTTTTAATGTTCTGATTATTCTCATCAAACTTATTCAAAATAATATTTTTTTTATCAAAATATAAAAAAGTCCAAAAAATAAATAAATAAGTTGTAATAACAGCATAAGGTATTTTTTTAAACTTCTTTTTGTTTTTATTTTTTATTTTTAAACAAGAAAAATTACTTTTTCTATTATTTTTGTTAAGGTGGACCAAAAAAAATTAATAAACTAAAGGATAGAAAAAATTAATAAATACAAAAATGAACAAATACTACACTTTTATTTGAAAATTAGTCTAAGATCTAGTTTGGGATAGTTGTTTATTTGCTTATTTTTATCTTAGTAAATCTTTTATTATTTTATTAATTCTTATTTTTTGAATTTCTCTAATCGAGACGAGTCAAAAATTATTTTAAAAATAAAAAAATAAAATTATAATTAAAATGTTTTTTTAAAAATAGAAAATATAAAAATAAGATAAAATAAATAAATTATCAAAATTTTTCTTATTTTCATCTTTAGTTAACTTTTTAATTTTTTAATAAAAGAATTTACTTTTTAGTTCCTCTAGCCAAGTAATTCGAAAAAGTAGAAAAGATAAACAAAGGAGACAAAAAAAAAAAAAAACTCCAACTATTTATCACAAAGACACAAACTTTACAAGAAAATGATTCCCAGTAGCTGGTACTATGTTTGATTGATCATTTTATATGTAGTTGAACTATGAGATTTTTTTTTCTTATTTGAATGCCAAGATTTGTGAAAAAATTATGTATTTATTAGATATTTAATCTTATAAAAGTGTGAGATATAATACTTATGAGTGCGGTATTAATAACCACCTCATCGTCAATTTGATTAAATTATTAATCATGTAAAATTATATTTTTTATTATTAATTTGATCAATTAAATGGAGTAAAAGTTATTAATCTACCCGTCCAAATTCCCATGCAATTAGTTAGGATACATAGGCATTGAAAGGATTTCACTTGAATTTCAAAAAGAGTAACTGTTCTATCTCTTGAACTGTTGGGAATTGCTTCCAACTGTTTTGCTAGTGGGAGCATAAGTAGTTATATGTTTTATTGGGTAGTTATTTTCTCTTTCTTTTGCTGATTTGTTGCTAAGTGCCTCTTTTCAAATGCATCTACCTTACTTCATTAACCGAATGCTCAACAAGGACTTTTACTCAACATGACTCGTAACAAACCTTATCTTCAACAGGAGTCTTAAAAACACCTTTATTTCGTTCACAAGATATTAATTTCTCTGTCGGGTTTGCAAAATATGGTGTAAACAATAGTCATGAAAAACAACAACTTAGATGTAAAATGGGAGAAGAAAAGAATGAGAACTAGCTAGAGTTCTAGTTCCTACCTCAAGATTAAACAAGGAACGGGTTAAGTGGTGTGTTGTGTGTTATTACTCCTAGGCTCCGAGGGAAGGGGGAAGGCGGGGGTCACGACCCACTCTCCAAATTTTTAACTGAGAATTCATTATTTTTTATATACATTGATACTACTAAAGATATCATTTTACGTATAAGTTGTCAGAGTTGTATACTAAAAATCAAGAATTTTATTTTAGTTTTTGTATTTAATCTTATTTTAATAAAATTATTATTTTTTATTTTATGAGAATCTTAATGAGCAATGTAAGCAATATTATTATTTCTTTAATACTATGCATGATTGTCTTTTATTCTGTACAATATTTAATCTGGTGTGTAGAGTACAGCTTGCATACAGAAGACCAGATTATAAGTTCTTACCGAATATAAGTTTGGTTCACAGTTTAGATGGAAATAGACAAACTTTTGGTGCGATTGTAGTACAGAATTCTAGTAGGCATGTCTTGATTACGGAGAATAGATAATAGCGTCGTCTATTGTTCCGACTCGCTGTGCTAGTACACTTTGTGTGTATTGAATATGATCACATTAGGTTAATTAATTTTATACTCACTATATAAATTAATTCATATTCCAAGGTTATTATGAGTGCTTATGCTCTTAATTCTGAAATAATTATTATTTACGTATATTTAATATTCGTTGTTTTAATTTATTAGAGGGTGCGATCTTTATAAATCTATAGTCCCGGTGAGTTAGATAGTGGTATTAATTATATGGTAAATATTAATTATTGACAGAATCCACGTCTCGATTGTTCGGGATTGATGATACCCCTTAAGGAAGTTTATAAGTTTTGACCGGGCCAAACCATGCAGGTGAATTTGATTATCCGGCGATCAAATAAGTTAAGAGGAAGAGTTTAAGAAATTTAAAAATGCCGATTAAATTAAATTGGCAGTAATTAAATTTAATTGGCGAGTATCGAGAATGTTAACGTGGAGAGATAAGTTAAGCATTTAATAACAGGAGCTCAATACAAATTAGTGTTGAAATTATAACTAAAAGTGCAATTACAGCTCTTTAGTAGTGTGAACTGTAATTTAATATTTTATTAAAATTGCAGAAATCGCTGCAAGATTTTCATAATTACATAAACCACTGAGAGGTTTGCATATTTGCGAAAATCGCTAGATGTGTATCTGGGTTACACTAGAAATTTATATCATAATTACTCTACAGGTTCTTATTGTAACCCTATAAATATGCGAGTAGACTAAACTAAATCATAACTTGTCTTCTAAGACTAAGGTTGTCCAGGTTCTGTCGGTATTAGTTCTTGAAGAATCGTAAGCTACATTACGTTTAGAAATCGCATCGGGAATACAGTAGAAGGTCTGGCTGGAGCTTCAACTCGGGAATTTAAAGTCCGTAGTTGAAAAATCGACCAAAAGATATTCATTTGAATTAACTGTGGTGGCACGAGTTTTTTTTTTGATCGTTCGACATCAAATTTTTTTTATTTGGAGCCTGTTTTGGTGATTGCATGTCTGGTTTTATTTTTTCAAAATCCCTTATAAATCAATGATTTTGACAGTTTGGCTCTAACATAAGTAGCCCTCGAATAATAAATAATTATCATTTCAAAATTCAATTTTGTTTTTTGATGATCAAAATTTAGGAAAATTCACTTTGTTGTTATACACATTGGCCATGTCGAACATGTCATTTCATTTTTATCACCAATATTATTAGTTAAATTCTCTATTTATTTTTTATTTTTTTAATGATTACGTGTATAATTCTAATCCTTGCCCAAAATAAAGAATACTAGAATCTTATTATATTTTATTTTTGTCCAAAAGAATTTATATATAGATATTCCTATTCTTGTTTTTCGTATTGCTCTAATTAGATTTTCTCAACTTTATTGTATTTATTATTACATTTACTTCTAGTTAAATTACTTGCTCATTTCTATAATTAATACTTAAGCTCTACAATTAATTTGATTTTATAATTTTTTAATTTGTTTAAACACAACCTGATAAATCTAATTCTTGTAGCTAGCGCCACATATTCCAGTGCCTTTCATGAATTTTTGGCCCCCAACAATAGATTCCTTGCTTCTCCCTTGACTACTAGTCCTCAAAAAAAACTTTAAGAGCTTGTAACCCACCAATAAAGATCTTCAAGACTTAGAAGTGAGCTCTTGTGGAGATCCGAAATGTTTTTAATTAATTTTATTAACATAATTAAAGCAATGGAGATGATTTCTTATAATAAATATGGCATTTCATATGTAGTTGGTATGTGTGGAGATCCGATATGATTATATGTGTATTTTTGTATTTAATTTGTAGGACCCATAAGATACTTTTGACAAAAAAAAAAAAAATAAATAAAACCAAAGGGGAACCCCTACCCATCGGGTACCTCATCTTCTTCTCCATCATTTTCTTTCTTTCCCCCCTTCCTCCATTGATGAGAACATAAAGTTAGGATCCCTACTTTCTCTCTAAAAATTGGACCCCTTACACTTGAAATTGGGTGACGTCGTTCGGGATTCAAGTACTACTAGATGAGGGTTTCGCATACATTCAACCAAAATTTTGTTTCGTGTAGGTCCGATTTCGAGTCTTGAAGCTAGGGTTTCGGGTTTTGATGATTTTGGCTTCTAAGAGGTAGGATTTTAACTAACTGTGATGTTTGGTTATAATATGGGTTAATTTTCATTAAAATATCTCGAAACCCCTAAATTTGTGGAGTTTTATCAAAACCTAGCTTATATTTATGGTGGATTTGTTTGATTTTGTGATAATTGGTTACGAATATAAAATGTTAACTCCCTAGTGGTTACTAGAGCTTTGTACTTAACAATTTGTAGATTAAGGGTTGAGTTTATAACTAAATTTCAAAATTTGGGGACTTTTGGTGCAAACCCTAACTTAAAATCATGGGTTAGGAGTTTGATTTCTGAATAATTGGTGGAAATGTCGAAATGTGAATACTAGAGTGTTCCTAGAACCTTGTAACATGGTAATTTGTGGATTAAAAACCAAATCTATAACTTCATTACAAGATTTGAGAACTTTTGACCAAACCCTAACTTAATAGAGTATGATGGTGAAATTAAAAAAATCCAAGTAGTTGTTTGAGCATTGTAACTTGATGATTGGTGAATCAAGAGTTAAATTTTTAACCTAATTTTAAGATTTGAAACTTTTTGTATATAACCCTAGCTTATGTGGTTAAAATAAATTGAGTTCATGAAAATCGATGGAATTAATGGGTTTGGTTTGTGTTGAAGCAAATTTATGATAATGTCTGGTTACTTATGTGAATTGAACATTGTTGGATAAATAAATCGTGAGAATTGGGTGTTGATGAATTTGTTTGAATTATTTAGCTAAGTTATGTGATATGAGAAATTGTTTAATTAAAGTATCGAGACATTATGTAGAGATTAATTTAGGTTTGACTAACCCCGTGGTGAAAGCCAGAAATTTGCGCAAGATCGGGTGCTCTACCCATCGGGTTAATCCCCATAAAGGTGTGCACGGGTTCTCTACCCATCGGTTCTATGTGGGAATCGTAAAGGAGTGCGGTTGTTGAGAAAAATTATAAAACTTGTGGTTATATATTGGGTCTTGGGTGGCCCGATCGAGTATAATTGCACGAGAGTTTATAATTGCCGCCCGGAGTCGGCACCTAATTGAAACCATTGACTTGAATTGTTGAGATATTATGATGAGAAAAATAAATTGTTGGGATATTATGAGAAATGCGAATTATTAAAATCTTTACAAAAATTGTAACTTGTGGAAATTGGAGAAAAATTGAGGTAAACCGGGTGTGAACTTAAGCGTAATGAAATAAGCGTGCTTCACATCGGTATTATGTGTTATAAGATGAAATTGGAGATGCTTACTCTTTGGGTAAGGTATGAATTAAGGGATGTTGGTTTTGCTATAAACTTACGTGTGCGAGTGTAATTATTTAAGAATAAAAAGAAATGGATTGGAAGTGTTTACTTCAACTTTTAAGGTGTTGATTAATAATTATTGATTTGGTTGTAAATTCATAGGTGTGTGAATGATGGTCGAAATAATATAAACTTGTTTACTTATAACCTTGTGGCATTCACACACACTCCTTGCATATCTCGCCTAAAAATCATATTTAGTCACTATCCTACGAGTTTCGACTCATGCGCTTAATTTAATATTTTTCAGGTTCGGGTGAGCATACAACGACTTTGAAGAATTTATGTTGTGTTTACTATCATTTTGATGGAATATGAAAATTGTATAGATTTTGTTTGTGAGTTGTATAATCAAGTGTACAATTCATTTGGATGTTATTAAAACCATGTAATTCAAAATTAAAGTATCTCGTATATGATTTTAATTGGGATTATAATTATTTTACTTGATGAGAGAGTATGCGTGGATTGAAGTTGAATATAAGATATTTATATACTTGGTTGTGATATACATTATACATGTTATTTGTTTGAATGGTTATACCATGGATTTATTCAAAAAATAGAGAAGACTTTGCCGAAATTTTAATGATTTATACTTATATCATTTTTCTAAAGTTTGGGGTATGACAGAATAGTGTCAGAGCTCTAAGTTCGAATACCTAGAAACCGTGGGATTTAGTTGCATCATGGTATGTGTGAAGTGAGTGTTTGTGTGCTATATATTTACATCGGTATGGAGTTAAATTCCGAGAATATTATGTTAGAACTTGATGACGTACATAAAGATCCAATTGAAAATGCATCTAATCAACGTTATATCTAAAGGGAGGTTTATGAAAATTCGTCAGGGCGAGTAATGTCTCTCTAGAATGCGACTCGATATTTGTTGAGTGCTATGGATTTGAAATACATGTGTTGAGTGTCGATGCTTCTATGTTTAGTGGAACTAGTTTATATGCAATGATGAATATATGAGTTAATGCTGGTGTCAGTTAGTTGCCTATTGTATCTCTATGTTGCTATGGTTTTGTTTTGGTGCGATTGATGCATGAATGAATGTTTGTTCTTTGTTGAGACTATTTCTTGCGGCATAATGCCATCCTGATGTGGGTTGGTGTCACGCCTCAAACACCAGGGTCACGCGAAAGCCCACCAAAACACCCATTTAAGAAAAATAGGTTTTATAGTTGAAAATCAAATATAACATTTGGATAAAAGATTTTTCCAAGGATCAGCTCTCATAAACAATAAACATACATTCTCATACATGAATAAGTATATCGCCAAAATGCGTACAAAATCAGCCATCACAAGCGTTACATGTAAAAGTACATGTACAAAAATAGAAAAAATTACTGCAAGTTTTCCATCACCTCTGCAACTAGGTCAACTCGTCATGTTCAACTGAAAATATTTTTACAGTAAAATTTCACACCGTGAGCCGAAGCCCAATAGAGACAGACTTTAACAAAACTGTAAAGCAAGTTATGCAATCATATGGTGGGAGCTAGTTCGACCACAAAAGCCAAAACGATTTTTCTCACAAAATCTACCAGTTTTCCATCTAAAAACCATCATTTTCATCCTTAAAACTATGCATATAATCCTGACAGATATCATGCCATAGTTAAGGAAAAGTAGTAAAACAGCATGCTCCACTCGGATACTCAACCGAGGAGATAAGATTAAATGAAATCCTATGTACCGACACTGCCATACCCACACGGACAGAGGCAACAACTATAGACTCCTGCCCATTACTCTAGAACCCAGTCATTCAAGACTCGCTAGATAACGACAAGTTCTATACGGAGTTACGATAACGACGCCACTCACGGGGCAATAAGATTCTTTACGAATTTTCACCACCGATGGACGTAACCTAACCAATCACAGACTTCTTTACGGATTTCCATAACCGATGGACGAAGTATAACCAAACCACGTTTACGGGGATTAACTCAAGGGATCGTAGCGAACCCACTCTGCGCACATTTTTAGACTTTCACCAAGGTGCAATGTAAGACCAATTCAACACACCCACTGTCACGGTACATCTATGGATAACATTTCAAAACCATTTGTAGCTCAACTACAAAAACCCATAATAAAATTATACAACACATGTATAAAACGATCCAATCCATAAACATGGAGATCAACAAGTAGGAAAAA
>JAULJZ010165636.1:0-25595 GCA_032270985.1 Heliamphora pulchella | reverse complement strand
TTATCTAATCTAATGACTTTTTTTTTTAATTTGTAAAGTTAAAAAAAATTTTATTTTATTTATATGAATATCACAATAATTATATATATAATCTAAGTGTGCGTGTGTGTATATATATATATATATATATATATATGTATATAAATAATGCACCCTTAATATAGAATGTGTATAGATTTTTATATTTAGAAAAAAAATTAATAGATTTTATAGATATACCAAACAGTCTAATTTAAAAATTAACTTTTAAAAAAAATAAAAACTTAACTTTTTATAGATAAATTTTTTATTAAAATATAAAAAATTCAATAAATTCCAATTTGGCATATCTAAATACAAAATAAGCTCTGAAGCTCAATTCATATTATATAAGAAATTTTGTCATTTATATATGCTAAATTATGGTTTGTTAATTTTTTTTATTTAATAAAAATGTTTTCATCATTCGATCAAAGTTTTTATATTTTTTATAATTTTTTAATAAAAATTTCGTACTTTTTTCATTAGAATGAGTTGAAAATAAAAAAGTTTAACAAATAATTATAATTTATCAAACTAATTGTAGACAAGTGGAAAGGCGGTGCACATGGAGTGTCTCTTGCTTTATTGTTTTTCTAATTACTGCTTGTTTTCTAGAAAGATAAGGCAGATATCAACAGGACGGTAGCGGGAGGACTACGTACAACCGCGTGTACGGAAGAGGCGAGAGAGCGAGGAATCCATACCCTACGCGCGCGAGTGGATTGTTCGGCCAATTTGTTTTTTATTTTTATTTTTATTTTATTTATTTATTTATGACGGTTGGCCTATTTGTTATTTGGACATTTTAGTGTAACGTCCGTAAATCATGGTTTCGTTTGTGTGGATTTTATTTATTTATTTATTAATAAATAAGTTAAATTTTATTTAAGTAAATTTGTTTATGTGATTTATGGCTTATTTACTTATTTATTTATAAGTCAACTATTTAAATGAATTTATTTGTTTATTTGCTTATAAACTAGCTTATTTAGCTTATAAGTCAGTTTATTTACTTATTTGACTACTCAAACGAGATAATTTGTTTATTTGCTTATTTTTTTATTTTTAACTTATTTGGTTACCTAAACGACGTAATTTATTTTTTTGACTTATAAGCCAATAAACAAATAAACAAGGTCATCCAAACGGGATCAATATTTTATATAATATTATGTTCAATAATAAATATTTTAATTCTTAAAATTTATTATATAAAATTAGATTAAAATATTTACCAAGCAGATAAATTAATTTATATGATCTGTTTGTTATACAAACGAATAAATTTATTTATTTATAACAAATAAATAATTTATCTATTTGCATCTAACATATATATATTCACACACACATCGTTGAACATCGCCACGCTTTTCTCTTTTTCAACAAATCTCGATATAATCTTCCATTTACAATGTATCCTTTTTAACAAATCTCGATATGATCTTCCATTTACAATGTATATGTGTTGTCATTTTTTACTGTGTATTTACGTTCTTCTTCGTTTTTTGGTTTATTTTGTCATTGAGAGTGGAAGAATTATTAGATACTCTCGGAGTGATACGTAAGCAATGTTACGTAGTATTTTTGATAAATAAATAATCGTAATATATACAATGTGAACTACTTTTTGTCTCTTAATCATCCAACAAAGGTGAGTCGTCATGTTTTTATCGTAAAATTTATTGTCACCATATTAAATAGAAGTACCACGTGAACTTATCACATGAAACTCTAAGAACACCAAATAATTACTCTTGAGAGGGTGGGTGAAGTCATTTTCCATCTTTGATTTCTTTATCTTTTTTTTTTCTTCACTTTCAATCTTATCTTTCTTTGTTTTTATTATCTTTTTTATTTTTTCATACCGAAGAAGACAACCAATTTTTATTTTTGCTTACAGGTGGTGAGATCAATTAAAAATTATTTATGTAATTAATTACAGATAATATTGATCAGTCACAAATAATTTACAGAGCTACAAGGAGTATGGTTTTTAAAAGTGTGATTTTGTCTATAAAGTTATTAAGAATTAAATTAGAAAATTTTAGACTTTAAAGATTTTTAAATAATAAATTTAAAAAAATTAAAAAAAAACTAAATACACTACAAAAATTAAATTTTAGACTTCTCATTAATTATCAGATGTTATTTGGAATTTGGGTCCCGCTAGCAAGTTACGGTTGTTGAGGGTGCAGCTACGTACGGTGAGGTGGCGATTTTGGTTGATTTGTTTGAGGTTCGTTGAAATTTGAACAAAGACGAGTGCATGGGATGGGGCCCTCATGGGGAGTAGTTATGGTGTGCCTCGTCACGATTTGCAATCCGATTTTAAAATCAATTTTTTAGTTTTTTTTAAAAACTTAAAATAAGTAAAAAACTGCTAATCATTATTCATTTGAGTATTGATAAATTAAAATTGTATTAATATTTATAAAAATAGTAAGTTTTATTTGCAAAAATATATTAATATGAATAATAATAACACAATTTTTCGCTCAATATGAATAATTCACTTCATATATCTAAAATGATCACTCCTAGGTATCTTATGTCCAAGTTCTTCTACAGTCACGCAGCATCTATTTTATCTTAGTTCCACTTAACCAAAACCCTTCACATTCTAAAGTATCTCTCCACAAATCTAGGCTTGAGTTCAATACTCCTTTTGTTTTGTTAGCACCATATAGTTTGCGAATACTATGCACTTTTTTTTATAAGTAAAGAAAATTTATTATAAAAAAAAAGGGGGAATAGGGGAATGTCATCTGTATACAAAACAAGTAACCACCAAAAAGGCCGTAGACACATCCAAGTGCATCAAAATCTCCACAAAATCTACTAACCGATCAAGAAAGGGATAGCACCTGCAATATCTTCTTAAATATCTGAGTTTATCATACACAACTAATGCAAAAATGTAAGGATTCGATGTTGATCCTTAATGTAAACGTACTGCTATTAGCAGTTCACTTGTTTCTCCGTCAATTTTCTTTAAACATCCTGGCTACATCAGACACGCCTTTAGCTACATCAATGTATATAGCCAATACTCCTTTTCTTTCCCAAGACTCCCCACATTGTATGTCTAGGAACCCTATGCTATGCTTAATGTTTTAACTTCCTTAGTTGATCACAATCCCAATTAAGGGAAGAGAGTTGTGGTCAATCTAACCAATATAAAACTTATAGTCACATCTTTTATGAAGAGGGATCCTAAGAATTCTTCCCAACCAACATGAATAAATTCAAGATCTTGTCATTAGCACTCAAAGATTCTAACTTTTAGAGGACATAAAAAATCCAACTACTCTTGGTTCATCATCTCCATTAGCGTCACAATGTTCACATCTTTCCCTTTTCAGTTTTTTTTTGTCATATTTTCTTTTCGCATAAAAGGGAGAAAGTTTAAGTTTGCAAGAACCAGCTCATAAGACAGATGAATTGTAAAACCTTACTGCATTCAGCATATGCTTAGAAAACATCGGGAACAACAAACACATGTTTGTACGAAGCAAGATGCATAAAATACAGGTAAACATTCTGTCTATACCACCAAACCTCTAAAGGAGTGAACTTCCTTCACCTTTTGATTTCGATTGTGGAAAAGGGAAGAGGAACGAGACAGTCTTTTCGTTGATAGGCTTTGAGACTCACTGGTTGGTAGACAAACTAAATAAAGCTTCACGACAGGTTGGAGGATTAGGATTTCTGAGCAGCATAAGTTGTGGCTGTAGGACAGTAGAGTGCTGGTTTTGAGCTGATGAACAAGGGAGGTTGTTCCTGGCATCAACAGCAATGGCGATGGATGGTAAAAGGGAACAATTCCTTATCCCGAAATCATATCATCGACATGGTTAGAGTAGATTTGTGTAAGTACTCAGGGTTTCCACCTAGGCTGTAGTTTGTAGGAGAGGTGCAAAGGATGTTTACGTGCACAGCCATGACCCATAGTTTTTCAGAGGGAATTTTGATGGCTTCATTAAGAAGGATCCATTTAGAATATGAAGTGGAGGTCGATCAAGTTGTATGGTTTATGTGGAGGTCAATCTGTTGTGCTTTGAGGTTGAATTTGACTAAGTCCAAGTTGATTTTGGTTGGAAAGATGCCCCAGGCTGAGTCATTGCTACCATTTTTGGTTGTAGGATCAATGCTCTTCCTGTCTTATACCTTGGGCTACCTTTACACTCTTCACTAAAGCTAACGCAGTCAGGTATGGTGTTGTGGAGAGGTTTCAAAGGAAGTTAGTGAATTGGAAGAGACAACATATGTTAAAGGGGGTCAGATGACACCCTTATAAAGAGTCCATTAGCAAGCATCCCGACCCACTTCATGTCTATGCATGAAGCTTCAAACGAACTCTCTATAAAAGGTATGAGAGAGAGATTTATCATCTAGGAAGCACGGATACGGATACGGATACGGGATACGGATACGATACGGATACAACAACACTACAAAATTAAAAAAAGTAAGATACGAATACGACTATGATACGTTTGTAAAAAAATTATTTTTTATAGTTTGTAGTATTATATTATTTATAAAACTAAACTAAAAGCAATAGTTATTGATTTTATTCTTACTTTGAAACGTTCAATAACTATCAAAGTCAAGAATAACTGAATAAGTAATAAATAAAAAAAATTTAGTTAAACACAAAAATATCTAGATGATAGTATAATCATAACAATAAAACCAAAAGATCAACTAAATAAAAAAATAATTTAAAAAAAATTGAAACGTATCCAAAAAGTATCCTACCCGTATCCAAAACGTATCCCATATGTATCCCCCCATATCTCGTGCGTATCTAAAACGTATCCAAAGTTGAAAAAATAAAAATTTATTTTTGGATACTTCTCAGGCGTATCAGATACATATCCCCGCGTATCGGGCGAGTATCGGGTATCCGATACGTGTACGACACTATTTTCGAAGTATTCGTGCGTCATAGTTTATCATCTTGTGGACTGAGATACTTTGTGCAACCTAGTCAAAGATTGAAGTTTGTGCGTGAGACGGTGGAGTATTTTCAGTAAGGCTCTGTTGAGTAAGTGATTGTAAAGATTAGATTGTGAGTAAGACAAGTTTTGGAGAAAAGTGGTTGCTAAATTGGGGAGATCAGGTATTCGATAAGATGACTAGTTCTCGTAAGAGGGGGTTTTGTGGAAGGAATTTCTTAAGCTCATTGATTTTCGGGTGGTTGGTGAAGTTTTGGAGGTATACGTGGTGTGCGATGATCTACCTAAAGAAAGCTTTTTTGGCTATTTTTCGACTAGCAGCAGGCAAGGAGGCATCGGTGGCCGACTATTCCAGGCCTCATGGCAATGGACTGTCTTGAGATGTTGGTTTAGGAGGTTTCTTTAAGATTTGGAGCTTGATCAGTTTTGAATTTGCTATCATTGCTTCAAGGTCTTAGGAACCTTCTAGTCAGAAAGGATCACTTATGGTGAAGGGCCAAAAGGAATGAGGGATTCGTTTTGTCATCTTTCTATAGGTACTTAAGAGGGAGTGGGGACAACAGATGGGGCTATTCACTTGGAAAGATATTTGGTTAGTAGGACCTCCATCCAATGTCGCTTTCTTAGTGCGAACTACTACTCATGAGAAGATCTTGATGTTGAAATTTCTTACAAGGAGGTGGGGCATTATGGTGACATGGTGTTGCATGTGCAAGCGCAATGGGGATTGTCCATCTATTGATTCATTGCTGGATGGCTAGGGAGATGTGGAGCTTGATATACACACTCTTTGGGATGACAAGATGTTTGATGGAAATTTGGTCAGTGTTGGGAAGTTGGCACTTGGCAGTGATAGTCAGGCATAGGCGTAAGGCACTTGCTTGCACCTTTAGACTTATTTTGGTTGATTTGGTGACAGCGTAATAACAGATCGTTTCAAGGAGAAGAGGAGACACTTTGTCGGCTGAGGAGTTGATTTTGTTAATTTTGTAAAACTGGGTGTCAGGAAAGGTGTATCGTTTCAAGGAGAAGAGGAGACACTTTGTCGGCTGAGGAGTTGATTTTGTTAATTTTGTATAACTGGGTGTCAGGAAAGATGTATCCTAGTCTCGATTCATTTGTATATCTGTGGGTTCCCTTCCAATGTAGTTATAACAGGCCTTTTGCTTGTGAAGGTTCTTGGACCTCCTTTTTTGTAAACGGGTTCCCCTTGATGCTTCCAATTACATACCACTACTTATAACAAAAAACAATAATAAAATACAGGTACAATGAATACCCAATGTAATCAGCCGATGAGCGGTCGAGGCCACTGCATCCTGCCCAAGTAGACCCACGGAAGATGTTCCCCCCACCAACAACAATTGCGACCTGAAACATAAGCAAATATAATAGTTACAATACCACGCTTTGAAAGCTAAAAAAAGCATCTGATTCTCGAGTCCATATGCCTGATTTCGTGTGTTTAAATTTAACCACAATATCAAAAGTTACAACAAACTGAAATTCCAAAGCAACACAAATGATCAAATAGCTACCAATTTTTTATTCCACTTCCACATGTCAGTGTGTTTTCCTTTTTGGTATTTTACATATAGTTAAAGGGTAATTTAGTATTATTACCATTATTAGAGTTTTCTATGGTTTTCTCTCTTTATATATATTATGTATTCCATCATAAAGGTTTAAACATTGATTAATAACAATAATATTTTTCTCATCTTTGCTAACATGGTATCAAAGCCAGCAAAACCCTAGTCGCCATAGTCACCGCCAACAATAGTTTCCCCCTCCGACACAACCCCACAGAACCCTAGCACCGCCTTATGACATCTCTGCAAAATAGTGGTTTCGTGCGCACCATCTTGGCAAAACCCTAGCTGCTGATCACCTCAACCATCAACAAGCCATCCCCGAGGTTTGGCAACCACTGACGAGCATTCCTCGAGGCGCGACAACCATCGACGAACCTTCTCTGAGGTTCGGCGACCCACAACGCACATGTATTCCTTCTTCTTCTTCGTTCGCATACTTCGCGAACCTTGCAAACCCTAGCTAGCATTCTTCTTCCGTGCCCAGCAACATCGCCGACCCTCACTAACCCTCGACCCTTCCCTAGGTCTAGCAACCACCAAAAAAGAACACACACTCACGATAAAAGTACCATCCAAATTGCCCATGATTCCATGTTTCGTGAGTTTATCAAGTATATTGAAATTAATTGTCACTCTGTCTGTCAACACCTTCAATTAAACACTATTAGCCTCCCGTTTGTTTCTTCTCCTTTGCAGCTTGCTGATTTATTCACGAAGACTCATACTGCTATTCGTTTTCGTTTTTAGTTGGACAAGCTCTCGCTGATCTCCGGACTCGCATCATGAGTTTAAGGGTGTGAGAGTGTGTTCTTTTTTGGTATTTTACATATAGCTAAAGGTAGTTCAGTATTATTACCATTATTAGGATTTTCTATAGTTTTCTCTCTTTATATATTTTATGTATTCCATGATTAAGGTTTAAGCCTTGGTTAATAGCAATAATATTTTTCTCATTTTTACTAACACCACAAACATGAAATCCCCTTTTAAAAAAAACTTAATCCTTTATGCCATTATAACCATGGTACTATATTCCAAGTAAATCACAAAAGTGAAATTTATTTTAAGGCCTTAATAATGCTTAAATAAAAATTTAATACAAGATTTATAATTTATATAAACGTATTATCAATTGTCAAGAAAACTACAAAGCCCAAAAAAAATATATGCTTAATAATTACATAAGCATCTGAATCACAAATATCTAAAAGCAGGTGTCAAATTTACCTCAATGCCAAGACGAGTTACAGCCGCAACCTCCCTCGCAATGGCCATTGTAACCTATATTAACACCACAAATATCACATTCTGATTACCTTTAATGAGATAAACATATCACAAAAAAACTCTGCAGCATGCCTTTCATATGCAACCTTTGGGTCAATGTTTTGTGCTTGATCCCCTGCAAGCGCTTCTCCGCTTACTTTAAGCAATACCCTTCGCCATTTATATGAGGATTTTGACAAGCCAACTTCATTCATTGTGACATTGAAATGAGCCACAGGAGGTATTTGAGGTTTCCTATTGAAAAAGACGAAGTCAAAAAAATGAACACCAAATGCTAGGATAATAGCATAAATAGAAATGCAAATAACTTGACAGTGCAACCAAACCAAACTAAGCCTTTGTCCCAATCAGTTGGGGTTAGCTACATGAATACTTTTACGTCATTCTGTTCTGTTAAGGACCATATTTTCTGTTAGTTTCGATAAGTGCATATCTTTTTCTTACTACAGCATCCAATATCAATTTGGGTCTACCCCTCCCTCTAATGTTTTCATTACCCATGATCTTGTCGTTTTTCTTTATTACTGCATCAATTGGTATATGTTAGATGTGTCCAAACCACATTAATCTATTTTCTCTCAGCATGTCTTCATTTGGTGTGCCCCTAGCATTTCACAAATCTTTTCATTCCTAACTTTATAGTCTTACCACACATCCACTTTAACATTCTCATTTCAACAACCCTCATCTTATTTATGTAACATTTCTTAACAAATCGATGTTCTAATAACTGTACTATAAAACTTTCCTTTTAATCTTATAGTTATCTGTCGATCACATAAAATGCTAGAAGCACCCATCTACTTGAGCCAGCCAACTTTGATTATATGGATTACATCATTTGCAATTTCTCCATTATTATTAATAATCAAACTTAGATAACGGAAATATTTACTTTCAAGTCTCTCTTGGTTTTGAATCTTTACTTTTTCACTATTAATACTCCTATTACTGGAAAAAATTATATTTTATATATTCAATTTTGTTCCTACTTACTCAAAATACTTTTGACTCCAAAACTTCTCTTTACATTTCTAAGTTCTAACTTAGTGTTAACTCCACTTCTAGTCTCATCCACTAAGACAATATCATCTGCAAACAACATATACTATGAAACATCATCCTGACTATGCCTAGTCTATTCATCCATAACTAAAACAAAGAAATAAGCACTCAAAATTGATCCTTAGTGTAATTCTACTGTAATCGAGAATCCACTTGTTTCTCAATGATGTAAGAAATAAGCATCCCAATACAATTACTCAATAGTAATGAGCATAAGTAGGAACTCAATAAGCAATAACCAAAATGGTCAACGGTATAAACAAAATATCCAAGGAAAATTGAACTAGTAACCATGTAGTTTTTCTGAAAGGAAAGACTTTTTGCCGGCATACTCTCCTTCAACAACGGAAAATAGTCAACATCTTTACCTAAATGACATTGAATTGAGAGATGACTCGAGATTTTTCAAAGGGAACATTTTTAAACACAAAGTTCAAGTCTAAAACAATTTTATGATTGAGGAACTAATTAATGTGACATAAGCATCACGAGTGAACCTAATCTAAAACAATTTTATGATTGAGGAACTAATTAGGTGGCGTTAGAGATTTTAGTTTGACAAAACTTGGGTCATGTTGCCAAACTTCATAGAGTACATTGAGCGTTTAAAGTATTTCAGCAATATATTTGGAACCAAAGATGAAATTCTTGCTCAATCACGCCTGAAGAATAAATTACACTTCATATAAATTTTGATTAGGGCAATCGGGGAGGGAGGGGGGGTGTGGTTCATTGCCCTATTTTTTGGTCCTCTTACCCTTAATTGTCTTAATCTACTTCACTAACACAATTTCCATTGCTCGCTAATTCTGCTCGACTAGGTGCAAATGCAATGGACCAAAAAATTTTGACTAGGACATGCAGGGGGTTTTTTGATTGCCCTATTTTTTGGTACTCTGGCCCTTAGTTGTCTTAATCTACTTTACTGGCACTATTTCCAATGCTCGCTAATTCTGCTCGACTAGGTGCAAATGCAATGGACGAGGAAAATTTACCTATGGTCTCACCTGACCTGGACTTCACTAGGGCTCGAGGTGAAGCATATTTCGATTTTTGAAAAGTTTCTAGAAAGATCTCACTTGACTGACGGTCGAGTAAACAAGTACACTTGGAGAAAACCAACGAGTCTCGTTTAGCTACGTGCTCAGCGCTCAAGCAGAGCCTAGTTCATGGTAGGCAAATCAGAAGGTTCTCGTTGACCCCATCCAACGAGGGCTCAAGTTGGAGTAATGAATTAGACCAAAGTAAACATTACCCAGGTTCCCGTCAACCCCCTCCAATCAGAGCTTTAGTGGGCATAAAAGAATTTGAGTTAATTAAATGTAAATCTTACCTTGTTCATAATTTTGTTTTCATACAAAAACTTGGTTCTCTCTTCTTTTGGGTCACCCACGAGATTAGTGGTATGGTGAGAATCCCAAAGGTAGTTAAACTTTTTTAACTTATTCAAAGGTGTTCTCATAATTTCATCAATCTAGATTCATACATTTTGGAGGTTAATCCTATTCATGTTCTGTATTGAGCGCTTTTCTTTGAAAAAACAAAATGATTTATCGTCCTTTTGATCATTGGTCACTTAGTAACAAAGTCATGGGAAAACGAAGATCAAGGCGTGACAGTTCGTTGAGATATCCGATTAAAAGAGACTAACTACGATAGAGCCATCAGTGAATGGAGATCAAGCTTGTGGAATTTGAAGAAAGGATTTTAGAATCTGGTGTTTCACGTAAGATACGTATCAGATTGAATCATTTTGCATTCGATTTTTTTAATCATCCACAAAAATATTTATTAATTGGCATATAATAGTACAAGGACAGAAGACGAGAAATCTACCAAGAGAACAAAACAAAAAAAGGCCAAGGGCCAATTACAACAAATCACACACAGCCCTCTAATCTCTAGATATCAAAAACAAAAGAATTAGTTAAAAGGCGGAGAAATCGATGCCCAAAAGTTTGATACATAGCACGCTCTATTCCATGTAGAAGTGTCGTCTGCAATTTTATCCTCAAAAATCCTAGCATTGCGCGCCAACCAAATAACCCAAAAAATTGAGAAAATTATGCAATTTCAAAAAACTTGTACCTTCTCGTTTGATCTGAAACCTCTATAATCAAACAAGATCATTTGTAAGCAGCTTACCAATGCCACCCAACAAGAATTCACCATATGAAATGACCAGTTACAAAAAGAAAAAAGGCAAACAAATAACGAAAAAATAAATAATCGAAAAATTCCTCTTCCTTTTTGCACATGACACCCCACTGAGAGCATATATAGCTATTTGGTCTCCTCTTTTGTGACATGACATTAGTCAATACACTTTTACGAGCCAAAAACTACATAAATATCTTCACCTTAAGAGGCCTACGACTTTCCAATTTTTCTTAGGATAAGGAAAAGAAAGAAACTCCCGAATTATGAATGATTTTATCGATAAAGGATTTACACGAGAAAACATCTATAGAGAGACCAAACTGTTTTATCACTCTCTGCATCTCTTTCAGAAGAATTAGTGAGATTAATGATCAAGGACAACAATTCAATCGATTACCTTTCATTGAAATTTCTAAAAAAATTGTTCCAAGATATTAGAGCCAAGCTTGAACGAGCCAAGTGTGAACATGCCATAGAACCAATAGATACATCACGAGACTTAATCAACCGATATAGGTGAGAAAACAAAATATCGAACGATGAATTAAGCACCCAAACATGCTCCCAAAAACAAACGAACTTGCCATTACCCACCTTCGAGGACATAAACCTTAAAAACAAAGGAAGATTCGATTTAATAATGAATTTGTTCGGGTTGTTGGGATAGTGAATTTTGTCCTTGGGAAATTAACTACACAATCTCGTGCCTAATTGCGTTCTTATTTTTCGAGAAGGCTTGATTTGACCAGTATTGATTCAGAATTTTGATAGAATAATTATCTGGTAAATTAAATTAGTAATTGATTTTAGAGCTTGGCCTATTCAGGCCCTCTAGGCACAAACATTCACCAACAGCGCAATTGCATTGATGATTAACTCAAGATGTTTGTATTCTCGAAAGAACAATGAATAAAAGACAGAGTATCTTAGCTTACTGTCTGTCAAGAAATATACCATTTATCCAATCCCGAAACCAATTGGTTGCAAGTTGCAACAGAGTTTGCAACCATAGTTTTCTAATCTAAAAATGAGAAACTACTTTATGTAGCTTCAGGTGAGTGTATTTAATGTGGGTATCTGTCTAGGGCTCAGACCTCCTTAAAAAATAAAAAACCATAACCCAGTACAATGATTCAGCTTGACATGTACCCAGAGTTGGGTACAAGTACAAGGATACATCCTGCATACCATATTATGTTGGGTTTTTACCTAAAAATGGAATGCAGAAAAAAAATTGTATTAAAGGACTTCAATAGAATTTGATGAAGAAAGAGCTTTTTATGTCTTTCCATGTGAAAGCAGAAAATACACTCCGCCATCAATTCTTAAAATAATGTTCTTGTCATCTTTATAAATTATCAGCATGCTCAATTTAAATAGGAGATACTTTGTCTAATCACGAGATGGACCATATTTATGAATGCTTGTGGTTATTGATATTATGGCCCCTTTGAAGCAAGGAATGGAGATTCATTTGGGACAATGTGGGCCGTTTTGGGTGAAGCTTCAGTATGAGAAGTCGTTGGGATTTCACATTTATTGTGGAATCATCAGTCATAACTAGAAGAGATGTGCTAAGAAGTTTGATGATGTGAATAGGGAGTTCATAAAGACAACCAATGCGGGACTAGTTGTGACAGTGAAATAAACAATAGGAAGAAAGCAGAGAGCTGATGAATGCCGTCATTGGAATTCAATTCTGTGTGTGGTCATGATTCCAATTGTGGTGGTGATTGTAGGGACATGAATATTCAAAATTCCAAAGACAATATTGTTTCAGGAAGATGCGGATCCATTGAGAGGTTGTTAAAATTCCAAAGATAATATCGTTTCAGAGCAGGAAGCCCCAGTCGCCAAACATGTTGCATAGGCATGTCCAGAAGCTTGTCACCCTTGTTTGAGACTTTAAATTGAAGAACAAAGATTACCCCAATCTATTAACCTGGATTGACCCAATAAGCGTACTAGATACCCTGGTATCTTTATTCCTCCTAAGGCCCATATACCAAAGAGCTTAGCTCCAAGTATGATAGATAATTGGGGTTAGATCCCGTGATTGATGATGTATTTAAGATGGGCTACACCCGACATTCCAAACCTTATTCTATCCAAGCTCACAATCATATCCTCCTAACTCGACTCTTGCAAACCCCAGTACTATAATTCCCAATACTACTAATCTATATCCTACCAATAATTCCTGTAATCCTCAAAAATACCTTAATATCAAATCACTTCAGCTAGTGAGGAAAAATTGGAACACTCAATACTCCTTCCAAGATGCCATTCACAGGGAGATCACGTCGATTCAATATTCAACAATGGGGTGTGTGCTATAAATTTAAGAAGTCAAAAAAAAAAAGGAAAAAGGGTCGTACATTGTTGAGGTGCCAAAAGATTCTTCCTCAAATGGAACTAAAGGTGGAAGGGGTAAGGATCAAGTCCTCCGGTTCAGAGAGACTTTATTAGAGCAAAAGGCAGACCTAGGTTAGGGGCAGGCGACAAGCCGACTCTAGTGGTGAGAAAAAGATTCAAAGGAGAAGCAGTTGAGTAAATGGCTATTGATTCTAGGTTGAGGGTGACCGCCCACGGGAGCCATGAAGTGCTTGAACTCAAGTTATTGAGGTGTTGGAGCCTGACAGTTTCCCAACTAAAGGAGTTTGTTAATCTCCATTCTCCCAAGATTGTCTTCCTTAGTGAGATACAGTGGGGAGGGGGGGAATGAGGGAAGATGGAGCAAATCATGCATTCATTCGTGTGTCCAAATGGATTTTGGGTGGAGCCAAAATCATCAGCAATTAACAAGGTAGGTGACAGATTGGAAGTTAGAAATGTCTCTCCTTGAAACCAATGCATGCAAAGTTTCATGCTATGATGACGTGACGGCAAGCTCTTATCATCATTACCAGAGCACAGTTGGAAAGCATGTATGTAAAGGAGTAAAAACCTTTTTATAGAATGGAATTTTGCCGAAGGCCATTAATTTAACCCAAATTCGGTTAATACCTAACGGCCCGTCCGTGAAGGTTTCTCAGTTCGGCATATTAGCATATGCATGATTCTAAACAAGATAATTGCAAAAGGGACTACTGTCTGATATGATGCTTCCTATTACATTAGAAACAATATCACAGAATCAAAGCAGTTTAGTGAGTAAATACGTAATAATGTGTTGATGGCTCATAAACTTGTGCACTACAGAACAAGAAATATCAAAAGGTACGAGTTCCTGCTTTCAAATTGGATATGGTAAAAAGAATAAGATAGAGTGGATTGGAGATACTTGAAGCAAGTCGTGATTAAAATGGGTTTCAACGATTGATGGCTGCACTGGGTAATGGAATGCGTAGAGGCATCATACAAGGGGATCCCCTCACTGCGTACTTGTTCTTAACCATGCAGGGGCCTACCTCCTCATTGTGACAAACGAATTGGAAGGTACAATGAGTGTATTGATTAAGACTTAAGAGGCTCACGCTGAATCCGGTGGTGAGAAAAGATTCATAGAAGATGCAGTGAGTACATGGCTATTGATTCTAGGGAGTGGGGATGCACAATCCTATGTCGTCACCAATGCAGCCAAGGTGTTCGGAGAGCCAGACGTTTTTCCTAGTAAAGGAGTTTGTTAAACTCCATTGTCCCGGGATCATCTTCCAGAGTAAGATGGTGGGAAAAAGAGTAAGAAGACAGCTAATCAGAGTCATCAGACACTCATTGGGGTTTCAACATGGATTTTTGGTGGAGCCGAAATGAATCAACAATTAGCGAAGCATGTGACAGATTTGGAGATAGAAATGGAGATAGAAAAGGCTTTCTTTAAAATGAACCCATGCAAAGCTCAAGGATACGATGGCATGACTGCAAGCCCTTATGAACACTACTGAAGCACAGTTGGCCAACTAATATGTGAAGGATTTAAAAGCTTTTTTCAGAGTGACAGGTTGTTTCAGTCAATTAATTTAACCCGAAAGTGTGTTAGTACCTACAGTTTCTTCCACAAAGGTAGCTCAGTAGCGGCCTATTCACTACTGCATGATATTGTATTTAAATAATTGCAAGGGGACTGTCAGGATGCGTCCTGGTGCACTAGATTATGGAATGTGTGTCAATTGTTTTGTTCTCAATTTTAGTAAATGGGGAAAGCAATGGCCATATTCAAACAAGTAAAAGCATCAGCGAAGGGGATCCCCTCTCCCCATAGTTGTTTGTATTTGTGCAAAGAGCTTCTCCTCATTGTTAGAACATTTATGACAAATAGATATATTCAGGGAGTTAAAATTAGTAGAACCTTCCCTATGATCACACTTATTATCAGTTGATGACTTGATTGTGTATTGCAGAGTAAGTAGAGAGGATGTGAAGCTCTTGCCTATATTATAAAGCTAGTCGCCTAGCTACAATCCACAAGAACAAAGTAGTGGAGATCAGATACACAGACTAGAATATGGAATTTTACGAGAAAGCACTTGGTCAAAGTATCATTAGAGACAAATCTTCAGTATTCTTTGGACCAAATATGTCTGAGAAGCTTCGGGAGGAAATATAACCTAGGCTGAACATCATTACAGTCATGCAGAATTATTTCTATTTGGTATTGCCAGCCTTTATGGGGAAATCTAAGAACGATATCATTGTATATCTAAAAGATAGGCCATGGAAGAGGCTAAACGGATTGAAAGCGTCTCTGTTAAGTGCGGCTGGAAGGCTGGAAGGGACGTGTTATTGGAATAATTTTTGTAACCTCTCCCACATTATGCCATGTCATGTTTTAGATTGCCGAAGCCCCCCATCAACCAACTCTCTTCAGCCAAAGCAAAGAATTGACGAAGAGCTAAGGAAAGCAAAAGGGAAATTCACTTAGATGAAATGGGAAAAATGAGGCTTGAGTAAGGGAACTGGAGGGCCAGGTTAGACATTTACAACTCTTTAATAATGCTAAAGTTGCAAAACAAGGTTCGAAGTAGGTCTCTGGAGCTCCATCTCTGTTCAAGTAGATTTTCAAAAAGAACCATTTACTTATGGCTCTTTTTGGTGAGCAACGGCAGGAAATCAGTCTTCTTGGGCTTGGAAGTGTATCGTTTGGGCAAGGAAACTGCTAGAGAAAGGCCGGCAGTGGGAGATAGCTAAATGTAAAGATGTCAACATATGGAAGACCCCTGCGTGCTGAGACCATTGACTTTCCATGTGCAATGTTCAAAACCAGCAAATGGAAACCTTCAACATGAATCAGATCTTACAGATTCTACATTCCGAAGATGAAAAAAATGCAGCAATTGTTTAATGCTAATGATATAGTGCATTTTGTCTATGTCAGACGATATAGCAAGGAAGAGTGAATAGAGAGGTCTAGTACTATTGCCAAAATGTTGTATTCATGGTTAGATCTGCATACCATTTGGCCAAATAGGAAATAGGTCTACCACTTTGGAAGAAGGTTTGGGGGCTAGACACACCTCCAAGTTGAAGTTACTTTTACACAAAATTTCCAATGGGATTTTACCAACAAATGTCCAGTTCATGCAGAAAAGGGTGTTGGTGGAAGCTTGGTATCTAGGGTGTAGGAAAGATGAGGATAATGTGGGGTGATAAAGTCACAACTACAACCCAACTAAACAATATTAGTTGAATAAATAACATCATAATACGTCAGTGTGCCTAAGATCACTTTAGCAACAGCTCCTAATTTGATCACACCATCTAAAAATGTATCTAAATTCCTGATAAGCTAATTTACCTCACACAAAAAGGGAATCATCCCAGGAAACCTGCCAACAATGAATAGCACATGGGAAAACCCATGCAATCTATTACGTAAAGCAATAAAGGTTGAAACTTAAGACACGTTCCGACAAAAAACATTTCAGACCTGTACCTGCTACATATTGAGTATTGGTGCATTGCATGGCACTTTTTGCGTGCATACTAGATACGAAAAACATGTACCCACATTTTCTCCTTAGCTTTTTCCATAAAGACTGCACCATGTGCACTGGCACATATTGATATATCCCTAATAATAGTTGTAGAAAACTCATAACTTTCCAAAAACTATTCTAGTGTGTACTTCTAAAATGTGCATGTTGTCCATGACAACTCCATCTCTGCAGAATAACATGGGATGGCTCCCTCATTTACACTGGGTGCCATTTCTAAGAAACAGGTTGAACAGCCACCCTGCTTTTCCTCAATTTAAATACCAATATCCACAATTACATTTTGCGTTCAGACTTCCATTAACCAGGTGTAATACAAACAAGCACAACTAGAACTCTTTCTTACTTGCCTTGGCAACTCAAGTCATGACTTCACTAGAAAAAGAAACAACTAACAAATAAACAAAATATTGCCAGTAATCAAGACAACCAAGGCATCAATTATCACCATTTGGGTTTTCTTACTTCCTCCTCTTCCTTTGTTTCCACTTCCAACAACCGTTGTCCATATCATTATTGCCATCTCTCTAAAAGACCCACAAATTTTTAATTCCAAAGACAACAAAACCCACCACACCAACACAAAGGCAACCACTAAACCCATCAAAAGATATATTTATGGGTGAACCACTGATATATGCTGATTACCCAAAATCAATTAATAAACATCAATAGCAAGATAAACAATACACAGCATTTAAGATTACATGACCAAATTCTCACAAGATGAAGACGCCCCTTCAGAAAAAACTCCCAAAAATTATCCCCAATAATATCAAAACATGGCTATTCCCACGGTTTCAAACAGAAGATTTAACAAACACACAAAAGGCATAACTATTTTCAGACTTCGGAAACAACCCATTACACCTCGCAATCCATCCAACAACACACGAATGCAAATTGTGTTCTGTTCATATGCACACAATAAAGAGTGATGATTAGTACCAGCCATTCATGGCCTCAGATGTGGGACCCAGTTCAGAAGAACGGCTGATCACCATACGCCCACAGGAGCTCTGATACCATACATTCTGGTTGTTGGATTTGAAGATACACACAGAAGGTGAAGAAGGCTGAAAAGAGATTGTGTTGGAAGACAAAATGGGGCGGCTAAGGGAAGTAGAGAATGCCATCAGAATCAGAATCAGAAACAGAAACAGGGGTGATAAATCACAGATGAGAAATCCACACGAAACGTTATCAATTCTCGGATGCAACTCGAGATGGATTTATTAACAGCGCAAAACCTTTCCGATGAGAATTTAAATACAAACTCCGGACAAAGTGAATACTAAGGCTTCGTTTGGCTCATACTTGTTTGTTTTTGCCATTCTACTTTTTACTTTTTACTTTTGTCCTTTGTAGTCAAAAAATTAAATGGAAAAAAAGAAGAGGATGAAGTTACTTTTTCTTTTCCTAACTTCCAAATAGCTATCTTATGAAAAATTGTTGTCTTGACAACAATTATAAGTTTTTTTAGAAAATTATTTTTTAGTGGCTTATAAAGAAATGTTGTTTGATAACTAGTAACAATTTTTAAAAGCCTTTTGTTTTAAAAGGACTACTTTACCCTTCATAAAAAAAATTTTTTTTTGATAACTGGGTGTTCGAGTCAGTTTGCACGTATATCAATTAATTTTAAAACTCTAAAATTAATAGTCGGACAAACCTCCAGTGACCCTATGAGTGCACAAAAAAATCAGGTAAATCAGTAATCCGGTCCGGACCAGTCCGGACCAAACCGTTCGGTCCGGTTATTTTCTATGACGGTTCGGTTCTGATTAATATTTATCAATAATCGTTATAAACGGTTCGATTTTTTATTCTTTAAAAAAACAGTTTTAACCGGACCGAACCGATAAAATAAAATAAAAACTAAAAAAATAAAATATTAAAAATAAGTAAATAGCATCTAATACTTACAAAGCCCTAATTTTTCAGTTTTAACTTTTCCTCCCAGTTCTCTTCTCAACTTCTCTCCTCTCTGTCTCAAGTAGCGCCGCACTAGAGCAGCCATCGTCGGGCCATCCCTCACCGTCGCACTGTCACGCCATCCCTCGTCGTCGTACCGTCGCGCCATCCCTCGTCATCGCACCATCGCGCCATCCCTCGTCGTCGCACCATTGCACTGTCCCTCACCGTCGCGTTGTCCCTCGCTCCCCATCGAGCCATCGCGCCATCCCTCACCGTCGCGCCATCCCTCGCCGTCGCGCCGTCACACCATCGCGCCATCCCTCGCCGTCACGCTTTACCATCGGGGAGGAGAAGAAGTTAGAACTTCTGAACTTCTTCGAAATAAAAACAGTATGTATGAATTTCTTACCACTTAAATTGTTTAATTTTGATCTGATTTGGTTCTGTCATTTGTGTGATACTTGAATTTTTTACTTTATTTTGAGTTTGATTTATGTGGTGGGTGTGCATTAGGTTTCAATCGGTTCCTGTGTGAGTATATATATCACTTTCAGAGGAAATATTTGTTGAAGAAGTTAGATTAGAAGTTGAGATGATTGATTACGTACTCCATGAAAGGAACCGGTAACCGAACCGTATTTGAACGGTTTTTACGGATCGGTTATGGTTCGGTTCCATTATGTGAACGGTCCGGACACGGTTCCAAAGAATCTAGAACCATTATTAACGGTTCGGTTCCTGATTTTTCAAAGAACCGGTCCAATCTAAACAATGTGCACCCTTAAGTGGTCTTGATGAGATTTGAACCAGTGACCATTTTGAAGCAAACTCAATGCCTAATTAGTTGTGCTACCCCTCAAAATTCCTTCACAAATAAATATTACAATTATTTTTCATCTTTTTCATATTTGTAATGTGGTTCATTGAGGGTGTTTGATGTAACTAAATTTATGAACTTATAAATTATAATTAAAAAAACATAATTATAATTTTAAATAAAAGTTATAAGTGTTTGTTAAAATTGTAAACTTATATTTTTAGTAAAAGAGTTTTTATTTGTTGATTTGTAATTAAAATGAATAAATAAAAAAACTATATTCACACTTATTTGATATTCTGAACTTTTCCCTGAATTAAGCTCAAACAAATATACTCAATTACAACCTTCAAAAAAGTAATAGGTAAGTTATTGGGTCTTTTAGTCAATCAAATGAGCCATCTTTTAACTTTTTTGCTAAAATTGCCAAAATATTACTATAACCCTAATTGCGAAATGAGACCTAATTTAAAGATAGAGGCTGGATTGTGCATTTTACATGACATTCATGGTGTTTGGCAAATCTATTTTTAGTAATTTTTAGTTTCTTACTACTAATTTTAATTAAAGTTATAATTTTTTCTAAACATTCACAACTTTTGTTATAAGTTTTAACTATTTTTTTCTTATATTTTAGTTATAATTTACAATTTTATTAAACACTCACAATTTTTATTATATGCTATAATTTATAAGTTACTTAATTTCAGCATACGCCACCATTATGGTTAAAGTTGTGCATGTAACAAAATGAGAATATTGGTATTATATGTAAATCATTTTCATTGGTTAAGCAAAATAATTTATATTATCGAAATTTTAAAGTGGTCACCAAAATCAACCTCCATTGATTAGCTATACTTGTTAAATTGGGCAATATCATTTATTGTGTTCAAAATTTGTCACTAATGTTCTTTTTTTTTTTTTGAGACAAATGATTGAACTTTACATTAATGAGAAAAAAGAACAACTGTCAGACCACAGAGAACCAAAAAATAACAAATCGACACAATAATCTTTTACAAATCTTCAATGGGCCATAAAAACCTCTACTTTCAGCTGGAACAAAAAACGGCACACTTGGTGACGACGTCCACTGGAGAAGAAGCGGCAATCTCTTCTTCACCCTACTTCCCCTACAAACCTGGTCAAAGAACACCTATAACTCCCACTGTGAGGAGAGAAAAGACACGTGACACTAATAAGAAGACAATCCCCGCACAAGGGGAAGAATCAAAAGACACCAAAAATACTTTTTAAAAAAATCAAAACTAAATAAGAGATACAGATCATAACATAACAAGAACACTAAAAGAAGACAAGCAAAACACCCTCCCGAGCGAAAGTACGAAACGCTACCGGAGCTTAGAGTACCACCCTCGGAGCAGATCTGGCCAAAGCACCCCTCTCGAAACAGATTTGGCCAGAAGACCACACTCATAATAGATCTAGCCGCCAAAGCACACCCCCGTCAGTGCAGATCTGCTTAAAGAGTTTTTGGCCGTAGCACCCTTAGCCACTGTAGCATTGTTAACTGAAGCAACCAACCTTGAAGAACCCCAAACCGCCGGAACTGCACTCAAAAATCGTGGATCACCACCCATCGCACTCATAGGAAGATGCAATTTATTATAGACCAAGAGAAACCATAAGAGAGAGAAGAGAAAAGAAGAGATAGGAGAACAAAGATAAAGGGGTTGGGACGGCAAGAGATTTGACGACGGGAGGAGATCTGGCTCCTCTCATCTCGCCGGCCAGATCGAGGGAGACAATTAAAAAACGTATAATTGAATGTTGTAAGATAAGATTTTAAATTTGTCACTCGCATGTCAAACTCACATCAATAAATAATTTTTTATTTACTATTAATTTGATTGGGATAAATATCGGCTCTATTTTCTAACCTGACTCAAAAATTTATTTTATTTACTTTTTTGTCTTAAGTTAAATAAAAAAAGTTAATTTAATTAAAAAGTTATTTTAAATCAACATAGAAAGAAAATATTGTGTTAGATCAAGGTAACCCAAGAGGGGGGTGAAATGGGTCTTTAAAAATAAATAACAATTTAAAAATTTTTTAAATTTTTTTTTAATATAGCAATAAAACAAAATATACAATTATATAAGTAATGCAAATATTAAAAGATGAGGGATAGAGAAAAAGAACCAGACACCAGAGATTTATAGTGGTTCGATTTTATCCTAATCTACATCTACTCCTCAAGATCTCCCTTGAGTATTTTCACTATTCAGAACACTTCGCAGGCGTATTCCAAACCTTTACAAGTTTCAAGTTTTCATTTGAGTTATCTAAATATTTACGGGCACATTCACAAGCTTATATCAGCATGAAGAAGATGCTATGAAAATAAGCATCTGTTTTCTTCTAATCTCTCTTGAACTCTTCCTTGAAGAGTTTCACTCACTCACTCAAAGGCTAAAGGGTTACTCACCCTCAATTACAATAAATGAGATATAATAAATAAAAAACACTCACTCTCTTTACAAGATTGATTTACAATAAATAAAAGGGTAAAGAGAAATGAGAAACAAGAACTAGAGTTGCAGCAATAAATGTGAGCTTGATGATTTCTGAGATTGGTTTGAGCAATTGAACAGTAAATGCAAATCTCCAACCTCTTAAATGCTGAGAGGTAACTCCTTATATAAGTTCTTGTGAGTTCTTAACCATTGGAGGTAGATTGGGGCAATAAATGCCAAAAATTCAACCGTTGAGATCTATCGTATTTTGAATTTCAGTTTTTAGGGTCGACACAAAAATCTTTAGTGTCGACACAAGGTGTCTAGGGTAGGGATCTTTAAGTGGTTGGGTTGACACGAATCTTCTGAGGGGTCGACACAAATTCTGCACTTTACCTTCTAACGTTCTGGGGTCGACACAAATGAATCTAGTGCTGACTCGTTTGAAACTTCAGCATCCGGATGAACCATTTTGTGTCGACTCAACTTGTCTCTGGTGTCGACACTAAATATCTGCAGGGAGCCTCGGTACTTTTGTGTCGACACAAATGTGTTTTGGGGTCGACACCAAAATTCTGCAGTCAGCTATAGTTGTTTTGTGTCGACACAAATCTTCTTCGGGTAGACACCAAAATTCTGCAAGGCAGACTCAGGACTTTTGGGCCGACACGATTTTTCATGGGGTCAATACCAAAAATTTGCAGGAAGTCTTGGTTGTTTTGTGTCGGCACAATTTTCATTTGTGTCGATCCAAACTTCCAGAAATCAAAAGTGATGATCACTTTTGTGTCGACACAAATTCTATTTGTATCGACTCAAAATGAGTTATGGGCACTTCGGCACTTTGGTATTGACACAAAACTAGTTTGTGTTGACATTAACGTTTTGGTACCTGAAGATTAACTAGAAAAATAGTTAGGGTGTCAAACTATTTTATCAATGGGTGTTGACACACTTGATAAGCTTCAAGTATACTTTGCCTTAAAAGTGTTTGATTTAATTTTCAATTAAGATCAAAACAAAATATTCTATTCAAAGAATACTTAAGTGTTTGAACCTTTTGAGATAAAAGTCATTCCTTTTTGGCTAAGGTGTCAATTTTGATTGTTCAAAATGTGTTAACAATTTCATTTTAGAAATATAAAATATTATCCATTTAAAACCATTTATTCTTAGAAAATGAATTATGAAAATCATCAAAATCAAATTAAAAATCCATTGAGCTAACATATTGGTAGTTTAATAGTCGTCTTTTTGTGAGTTGAAGTAAAAAATCTTAAAAGTTCGATTTTAAGAAGCATCAATTGAGGACATGTGGAACAATTGTAACAATTAATTTAGTTGTGCCAAAATATTATGGGTAATTTAATCTCTAGTCCCGTTTAGGCTACTTATATGAGTATAAGTACCATTTACTAAACAACTAATCTAGTAAATCCTTATTTTGTTCGTTCTTCTGAAAATACCGTCATTTATTTGTTACATCATCCCCGCTAGATTTCAATACAAACTGACAACGTATCTTTCCTAAAACAAATAAAAAATACATGTTAACAAAATTAAAACTTCGAAGGCCAAAACCAATATTCTCTCTTCACATTTGATATGTGCTAGAATATTTCCACCAAAAAAGAAAATTCCTTTCCACACTACGCACGAAGTAAGAAGAGAATCTTGCAGTTAGCATATAGATAAAGAGAGCTTTGATCAGAATATAACCAAAACTAAAAAATAGCATATCCTGTAATTGTCATCACCCTTTGCTACAATGGTCATATCCACATTAGCAAATGCTCATTTAAGAAGTGTGAATTATCATTTCACTTTTCTATAATTGACATATCCATATTAGTATTTACTCATTCAGTGTATCACGCGTGTATTACCATATTCACATAATCTAATTGCCACATGTTGTGTTAATTTTAGCACGTAATGGTTTTAATTTAATTCGAACATATATTATGCTCCATGTTCTCATTTTCTCAGATTCATGTTCTCATCTTCTGCTCCATGTTATCATTTTGCTTGGCATAGTTGTGTTTATATTTATCTTATATAGTGCAAAGGTCATTCCGAAAACTAGTGACCCTCTCGACACAGTTTTGATTTAGTAAATCAAGAATTTCATATACAAAAAGTAATATTTACATTTTCTGTAAAAATAAGGTCCATTTTCCAATAAAATCGTTTCTAATTGTCACAGTTTTGATTTGGATATATTAACCTAACTTGTTCTTACCAGCAATTTGTTGGCATTTTGAAATTCTAGAAATACAACTTATTTGTCGGTTTTGACAGCAACAAAAGCAGTAATAAAATAAAAACTGTTAGATCTAGGCAACTCAAGAGGGGGTGAATTGGATCTTTTCACAATAAAGGAATTTAAAACCTTTTTTTTTTTTGAAATCTTTTAATATTGTAATAAATCAAGATATGCATGAATGTAATCAAGACAAATATTAAAAAATGAGTGATAGAGAAAAAGAATCAGACACCAGGAATTTATAGTGGTTCGGCTTTATCGTAGCCTACATCCACTCCTTAAGATCTCCCTTGAGTATTTTCACTATTTAGAATACTTCCGGATGTATTTCAAGCCTTTACAAGTTTCAAGATTTTACTTGAGGTATCTGAATGTTTACGGGTACATTCACAAGCCTGTTACAAGTTTTAAGAAGATCCTACGAAAATAAGCCCCTGTTTTCTTCTAATCTTTCTTGAACACTTCTTTGATGAGTTTCACTCACTCACTCACTCAAATGCTGACAGGGTGACTCACCCTTGATTACAATAAATGAATTGTAATGAATAAAGAACACTCACTCTCTTTACAAGATTGATTTACAATAAATAAAATGGTAAAGAGAGTGAGGAACAAGAACAGGAGTTGCAGCAATGAATATGAGTTTGATAGATTTGAGCAATAGAATAATAAAATGCAAGTCTCTCTTCTATCTGTTTTAAATGTTGAGAAGTAACACCTTATATAAGTTCTTGTGAGTTCTTGACCGTTGGAGGTAGGTGGAGGCAATAAACGCAAAAAATTCAACGGTTGAGATCTGCTGTAATTTGAATTTTCGTCTTCAGGGTCGACACAAATATCTTTGATATCGACACAACGTGTCTAGGGCAGGGTTCTTCAAATGGTTGGGTCGACACAAATGTTCTGAGGGGTCGACACAAATTCTGAATTTTACCTTCCAACGTTCTGGGGTCGACACAAATAAACCTAGTGTCGACTCGTTTGAATCTTCAACATCCGGAGGAACCATTTGGTGTCGACTCAACTTGTCTCTGGTGTCAACACTAAATCTCTGCAGGAAGCCTCGGTAGTTTTGTGTCGACACAAATC
>JAULJZ010165629.1:0-25596 GCA_032270985.1 Heliamphora pulchella | reverse complement strand
ACTAAAAGTACCCCACCCCCCCCCCCCCCCCCCCCAAAATGCTTGTCTCGCAAAAAGAAAAAGAAAAACAGCAAAAAGAAAAAGAAAAACAAAAAAAAAATTAAATTAAAACACTAATTCTTAAAATACTCTAAATCAAATTAAAATACTAATTTTTAAAATACTCTATTCAAACTCTCACCACATTCTAAATGACAATAATAACACTATTTGATAACTTATTTACTACTAGTGTCAACTATATATAATTTCATAATCAATTTTATAGAGAGATAATACTATTTAATATGAACAAAAAAATAAAAAAAAACTTAACTTTTTACCAAATTAATCAACTTTAAAATAAAATTAAAAAAAAAACTAACTTCAAAGCCAATTTATCAAACAATCACACATCTCACGATTGTTCAAACAATCAAAACTAGCTTAGAAGTCGACAATTGGTATCGGATACTTGAAATACTCCAAAGAACTCTGACTCTCTTGCTTTTATGCACTACCTCTAGAGTGTACAAGCAATCACAGCAGCCACACTTGTTTAGCCACCCTGTTCCCTCCGTAAATCCACAAGGTCAAAGAAACAAACTAACCATACAGCAAGACGCCGCAGGGATCAGCGAGTGCCATGATTTGAATAGCATAAAAAAACTCTAAAGACTTCTGCATATATCATCATACCTTTCCTTGGATGAGATCATGAGATGTACAACCAGTACAATAAGGGTTCCGTAATAGAATTCGTGAGTAATTATTTCTTTTAGCATTACAACAGCAGTCACGCACCGTTTACAGAAAGAACCGTCACATTCACACAACAAAAAAGAAAACAAAAGAAAGCGTCAAATGCAATTTACATATAACGGGGAAAAAAATCACAAACATTATTATGCACTTCTCACGCAAGAATGAATTAATGTGAAAATCAACAAACAGATGCCCACAAACAGCATTACTCCCATCTTCATCCCAACTCCTTCCACTAGGTGAATCGTGATAACTCAAAAGGGAATCTGTGATAAAACTTCACATTAAACCTTCCCTGGCTTTCAGATACAACAATCTTCTTGTTGTGGGAGCTGGAGGAGCCAATCCTGGGATGTCCCTGATGCTTTTGTTGTTCGGATTCACAATCTAAAAAGTTAAAGAGTTTAGAGTCTTTAGACTAGAAATTAAGAACGTACGAAGTACAAGAAGAATTCAATGTCGGGATGCAATAAAATCAGTGTAGAAAATGCTTCGAATCACTTAGGATAGTCAATCCAGTGTAACATTTTATCTTTTCCAATTTATCCATGACACCCTCAATTGCACATTTTAAGGACCACATTTACAGTTGACCATGCCACAAATGCGTCTATCCCCTTTTCTTTTGAAACTTCATATATACACCATTTGAACGATCCCCTTTTCTTTTGAAACTTCATATATACACCATTTGAACGCTTTGAACGCTGAGGTAGTGCGTAATTCATTGGAATGATTTTCAATAGGAATATAATTATGATTGAAATAGGTATAGAATGGAATAAAGTGGGAATAGTAATTCATATTCCAATGTTTGGTATAAACATGGTAAATTAGTAATTGGATTAAGAATAAAATTATCATTCAAATTTTTATGTTTAGTATGTTGGAATTATTCCTAGAATGAAATTATATACATATGTATGTGTGTGTGTGTGTGTGAACATTACCAAAATACGCTTTTATTTTATTTTTTTATAAAAATTCAATTTCTATATGAGATGCCAGTGGTGGTGGTAGCGGTGGTGTTAGAGGAGAAGATAGTGGTGGAGGTGGAGGGGTCGGGGATCCGGGGTTGGGGGTTGAAGGTTGGCGTCATAGGTCCAGGAGCAAGGGGTTGGGATTCCAGGTTAGGGGTCTAGGGGTGCGAGAGTTTGCGGGTCGGCGTTTAGATCGGGGTCGGGTTCCAAGGGTCAAGTGTTCGGGGTCAGGAATCTACATGGGCGACTCCAGTGCATTGGATATGGGGTCAATTGACCCCATCAATTTAAAAAATTAATTAAATAAATATTATGCATTTGTAATTTTTTTTATAGAATTTCACTCATGACCCCATTAATCTTAATAAATATGTATCCAAAATTAAAGATTTTGGGGTCAAACTAATTTTTTTGCTTATCACTTTAAATTAATTCACTAAGCAAACTAAAATTTATAAATTAGAGTTTGAGTTTTATGAAATTAGGAAAAATTGATTTAATTTAAAAATAAATAATTTTATTTTAATTATGTTTAGTAGAGTTTTTACTTGATTTTATTCAACTTGTAAAATAAATAAATGACCCCACATAAATTTTCTGGAGTCGCCACTAGGAATCTAGGTCAAGGGATCAAGGGTGCAGGAGTCCGCAGTTGGGTTGGGGTCCGAGATTGGGGTCCATGGTCAAGGGTTGGGAGATGTGGTCCGAGGTTTGACGTTTGGGAACTTAGGATTAGGGGTTTGGGGATCGGGATTCTAATGTCCAAAGTTGGGAGTTCAGGGATTCGGGATCAAGATCGAGGGTCTGGGGAGGTGGTGGTGGTGGAGGTGGTAAGCCGTTGGTGGTTTATGAAATGTAATTATTTTACGTAAAATAGGTGAAAAGTTATGAGGGTAATTTGGTCTCAACAAAAAATAGAAAGGAGTGCAATAGTCATTCGTTGCCTCTCCAAATGGAATGATTATTCCTATAAAATGATGAATGACAATCTGATTAAGAATAGACATTCCACCATTTCTTATTGAACCAAACAGCAGAATAAATATTCTAAAGGAATGGCAATTCCCTTCCAAGTTTCATTCCATTAGACTAAACATAGCCTGAAGGAGTGAATCATGGAAAGGAAAGCATTGTGGAACTCCTCTCATGGTTTGTTCAAGGCTTAGCAAAATTTCAACAATTGGGCATATGTTTGTCATTCTTTGGATTAATGTGGGCATGCTAATCAATGGTTAAATTACCATTGAGTTGTGCCTTCATAATCAACCATATAGAAGCTAACCCACGAAAGAAAACCACATTAAAATTTCAAGGTCCACTTTCTTTCTGCACCGCCCCCCCCCCCCTCCCGCCCCCCCTAAAAAAAAAAAACCCTTTTTCTGTATATTATAAATATAGGAATATCCATAAGAAGCTGGACTGTTTAAATGTTACAAGGTAGTTAATAAAGAAAGAAATTGAGGGCAGCACATGGATGAGATGGAGAACATACCTTCACAATAATTATAGCAATCACGCCACATACAATGAGAAATAGAAAAAGCATGATGCATTTATCCGTAGCCACCTGAAAAGTATTTTGCAATTTAGTTTGTAAACAAGATGAAATAATACTGAACAAAGTTGAAGCTGTGGACAAAAAACCAGCTAACCTGCCTACCAATCTCCTTCACAAGCTGAGAGGCTTTCTTGATAGAGAACTGAATTGTATCAAGCTCATTAACAATTCGACCCATTTGTTCAGTCTGTAAAAATTCAGGAAAACAAAAATTAGACCAAAATATACAAGAGCAAGGGAAACAAATATGGAGATGATTAATGATGCATACTCACTTGGCCCTTCAACGTAACAGCAGTTTGGGTCCCCACTTCAATTGTTTGTTCAACAACCTACGGAAAATTCTCAAGCTTAAAGCATAACCAATGATAACAGTGAAAGAGAAAAAATTATTAATTGCTACCTTTTTAGAGCGCTCAATTGTCTGATCAGTCTCATCCATTGTCTTCATCCCAGCATTAATAAGCTCTTGATTTGACATTGCTAGAAGACCACACATGAAAATGAGAAACTATATAAGTAGATCATTCTATAGGCTTGGCACCTTCTAAACATATCTATTAACTTATTGAGAGAGAGAGAGAGTTTGAAGCTTATAGGCCTGAGAATTGCCAAAATGCAGGAATGAAATTAAATATAAGGCAAAAAGCATGTATCATCTTAAGGGGGCATTTAACAACACCAAACAGGAGAAAATATTGACAACTTTTGTTTTTTATTTTCTTTTTCTAAATAACTCATCGTGCTCATCAAACTGTTTGGCTACAGACATGAAGAGAGTCCTGATCTCACCTGAAGCCACTTTAACATTTTCATCGGCTGTAGGATCACTAGCACCTGTTCCCATATCAAAGAGTTCAACCCTCTTATTACCGAGGCTGCTCATATACCTGCAGAGCCACCATATAGGATAATTTACCAACTTGAAGGTGGGGAGAAGAATGAAGATGTAGATGTCGCAGATGATCATAACCAACAAGTATGAAGTCATAAAGTATCGCCACTTAGAATCACCCAAGGAATAGGCTGTCTAATTGATATCATATCATGATTCAACTGCTTGGTAGCATGGTTCCAGTTCTTAATGGATAATGCATCGGTGGCCGAATACCAAGATGGACACCTCCTGTTCCACATTAGTTTAACCACTGGTCTTGGAGCAAGAATTTAAAAACCATATCTCAATCAGTATAGTGCCATAGCCAATTAGCAAATTTATGCAGAAAAACTCTTCAATGCCTTTAAAGAACACCAATACTTGATCTCGAACATAGAATGAAAGAGAGAGAGAGAGAGAGAGAGCTTCATTCCCATGTCCATAAAATATTAGAGCTAAATTACAAGTGCAACCCTGAATTGATTTCTAATCCTTCAAGAATCAACCATTTCTATCATAAGAAGAAAACCACTGACTGCAGAGCACAAACATTGATAAAAGCCACTATGTAATCTACGATTTATGAGAACAACTTATACAAATGACTTACGTTTTTCTCAAGGCTACATATGAATTCAGCTCTTTGATCTGCAAAATAAGAAGAGAAAAGATGGTCACATAACAAGTGTGCTTGTAGGGTGTGAGCGTACAAGCGCCCACGAATGCATGTGTTTGTGTGCGTACACACACGTGTGTGTGTGTGTGTGTGTGTGTGTGTGAGAGAGAGAGAGAGAGAGAGAGAGGGCGAGAGAGAGTCCTCTGCATTGATGGACCATAAAGCCCAAGTCCAAATGTTCTTGCTCATGCAGGCCATGCAACAACTTTTCTATCATGGGATCACTGATCAGTATTCTTAATCTTAGCAACAGGGAAGGACTATTCTAAATGGCTAACAGGTGAGAACCAAATATGCCATCCAAGAACACAAAATAATCCAGATAACAGAATGGATCCCAAATCAGATGAATGGGTTTTTTTTTTATAAATAAAATAGTTTAAAACATAATAGATAATGATGAAGAAAAAAGTGCCTGATACAACTAAATTACCAAGATAAAAGACCAAAAAGAATAACCTGTCAAACTGCTTAACCATATGTAAGCATTAAATTTGTCAAAATCAGAAGTTAAGACTGTTAGACAGATTTTATATGTTGAACTGTTAGACATAGATTTTATATGTTGGTTGTTGCCAAAGTACAAATTAATTGTCAAGTGATATGCATTAATGATCAAATGGTGCATCTGGTTTGGAATCCAGTACGAGGACAAAACGGTATCAAGTTATAATTTCCAAATAATTTGAAATCCAGAAAAGCGAGCCAAAAGAAATGCATATTTAATATCATGAAAAGAATTGTGAAAACATTGAAATGTCTGTATAAAAATCAGAGGGAACTATGGATTGATAAAAACTAGAATGAAACAAACCAAAACGAGAGATGGATTTGCAGTATCCTGTTGGGATTCAAAGGTATTCCACAAATTAAACTGGACCTTGAATCCCAACATATTGGAGGTTTTACAAGAATATGTATGCCTAAGACATGTCATGCTTGCAGTGCAAAATCTACAAAATAAAGACCTCCTGCGAACATACCATGGATTGCTTCTCATCATTGAGTTGCTTGTTAACTTCAGGAGAATTTCTGCTCTCTTCGTCTTTAATTTCACGATCAAACTCTTTAATTAGTCTGAAAAAGAATACACGGCATCTAAAAGTTTGTTATAAAGGGATCAACAGAATGCACAAATACAAATAGTTGACATCCAAGAGGTATTATTTACACAACCAAGAAAAAACAGTTGACAGGCATCAATTCACAATAGAAGGATGCAGGCCATTCACTTCTACACTATTCAAATCTGTACAGATTCTTGAATTACACTAGAATATAAATACATTATTATGTGATAGGTTGTCTTTATATATAACCATATTGACATGAATATGATAGTTTGAAGAGCTACTCTCACAAGCTCACAACAGATGATTTAGCAGTCTAAAGAGTCATTAAGAGTAATTGAAGATAGAGAGAATTTGATGCAATACAAAAAGAAAACACAGTCACTTATCGAAAAACTAAAACAAAGGACAACAAAACACTATTACATCTTCAAAACCAATATATGCAAATATAAGTAGAAACAACGGAAAAGGGAAATAAAAGATGACACATGCTGTACCTTTTACATTCCCTCATCTTTCCTGTAAGTTCCTCCAGCTGTTTACTTTGTCTATTGGAGTCTTTGATCTTATCCAGCTTCTGGAAGCCATTTCTGAATACACATAGGTAATGGTCATTGTCATAACAGGTTTGTATTGCTACATATCTGGTTGTTAAATTGGAAAAGAGACGTTGATATTGACTAATCAAAAAGGAAAAGAACAGAGACGTGAATGTCAATTAACCCTACCATATTAACATTATATTATGACATCATATCAACCTGGCAACTGGATTATGGAAGCAACACAAAATATGGAAACATATATTCCATAAACAATTTGGCAAAGGAAAATATGACCATCTATCATGGCAAATTTTTAAGACCAGGGAAACAAAAGTTGAAATAAATTAACCTCATTTTGTCATTGATCTTGCACCCAGCAAACAATGAAGAGCCATCTATCTTTCACAGCATATCAATTGCAAGATCCATGACATTGTGCTGATGATTATACCTTTCCCAGAATAAATTATATTAGGACGCTCTTTCCAAATGCCTACTCTTTCCTGGCATTTTTAAGACGGATGACAGCAGTAAAAGCGCAAACAAATGCCTACTCTTTCCTGGCATTTTTAAGATGGATGGCAGCAGTAAAAGCACAAACAATTGCAAATATCACCGAATACCAATATATGTTTAAGACAATGGTGGTGTTTGGCGTTATTGAAACTAATAGCTTATAGAATGTGGCTGAAAAAATGAATTGAGAGGGGTTGAAAATTTATAATTTATCTTTCAAATTTTTTTAACTTGTAGCTGAAGCTAGAAGTGTTTGGAAAGTATGCTACCTTGTAGTTGAAATTAGTTATTTATAGAAGAAAAAGTAATTATCGCTTGTTGCATAAGTTTTGAGTGCATGGAAAAAATTATAACTTACTAGTAGTTGTTCCCACGCGTTGCGCACGGGTCATGAATTGAAAGAGGTTGGAAATTTATAATTTATCTTTCAAATTTTTTTAACCGTTTAAAAGAAAATATAAAAAATTTAAGTATCAAATTATTTTTGGGGTTTTTTTATAAATAAGATAAAATGTCACAAATGCTTCACCAACTTGAGTGTTGCCTTATTATAATAGTATAATAATTAGTAGCAGAAAACTATAAGCTACAATCTCCAGCCACTCCAAACACCACATATAACCTAGACATGCTGCATCGAAAGGAGGCAACATAAAATATAAAATATCACAATTAAATGAAGAGACTAAAAGCAAAGTTGAAAGAATTATTGCTATATTACAAAGGCTTGAATAATAATAAAGTGATACATCATATACATAGGCTATAAAAAACTTTAATAATGCTAATAAGATTAATTAGGAAACAAGATCCTAATAATGGGTAAATATCTCAATAATAATAATAGTATATTTTCACAATCCTAATAATGGGAAAGATCCTAATAATAATAATAGTATATTCTCACAATCCTAATAATAAAAAACTATCTCAATAATAATAATAATAATATATTCTCACGCCTCCTCTCAAACTTACGATGCGAGCAGGAGTTTGTGCAACAAAAAACGAAAACAAGCAACAGTGTATGTTTTCGTGAAGAAATCAGTAAGCTGCAAAGAGGAGGAGACAAATGGGAGGCTAATGCAGCCCAGTTGAAGGTGTTGACGGACAAAATGACAATTAATTTCAATATGCTTGGTATACTCGTGAAAACACATAATTATGGGCAATCTGGATGGTGCTCGTATTGTCACAATAAAGTGAAGTAGGAGAATCGAAAGAGACCCATATCAAACAGAAGCCATTGGAGCCAGACAATTTAAGCAGTAGCATGAGCCATAGCACGATATTCTGCCTTTGCAGTGGAACGGGCAATCACAGACTGTTTCTTACACTTCCAAGAAATGAGTGATTCACCGAGAAAGATGCAATACTCAGTAATAGACTTTCGATCAGAAACATCACCAGCACAGTCAGCATCTGCATAGGCCTGAAGAGTTAATGTGGAGGTGGAGGACAACAACAAACTATGAAAAATAGTATGCCAGACATAACGGATGATGCGGAGCAAAACAGCCCAATAAGTAGAGCGAGGAGCAGAGACAAATTGGCCAACGATATGAACAACATAGACAATATCAGGTCTAGTCACACTTAGATAAACTAAGCACCCAATCAGCTCCCGATAAACAGAATGATCTTAAAGGGGAACCACATCTGAAGAAGAGAATTTGGCATGGAGTTCAATGGGGTGTCAACAATCTTGTCATCAGTTAGGTGGGCACAATGAACAATTTCATGAGCATACTTAGTCTAGGAGAGATATAATCTTAAGGTGAAGATGCGGCCTCGATACCAAGAAAATACCGAAGAGGGCCCAAATCTTTCATCTTAAATTCCTAAAAAAAATGTTATTTGACATCGAATATAGTGACTGAATTAGAACCAGTGATGATCATGTCATCCACATACAAGATCAAAAAAATAATACCACTGAATGTGTATCGGATGAAAAGAGCAAAATCATGGAGACTAGAATTAAATCCAATATGGCTAACAGCAAACTGGAAATGATCATACCAGGCACGTGGGGATTGCCTAAGGCCATAAAGAGCACAACGAAGACGACATACTATGCCCGAAGGATGGAAAAGACCCGGAGGAGGGTGCATATAAACTTTCTCATGAAGGTAGTCATTGAGAAAGGCGTTTTTTATATCAATTTAAAAGAGCAGCCAATGACGAACAGTGGCAACAAAGATGAGGGTACAAACAATGGTCATTTTTGCCACCAAGGCAAATGTTTCCTCGTAATTAACGCCATATTCCTGTGAAAAAACCTTGGCAACAAGACGAGCTTTGTAGCGCTCCAAAGAGCCATCAGAGTGAGTTTTGACTTTATAAACCAACTTGCATCTAATGAAATTTTTACCAGTAAGGAGAGTAATAAAATCCCAGTACCATTTTTCTGAAGAGCATATAATTCGTCAAGCATTACATTAACCCAATTAAGAACAGTACATGCTTCTTTATAAGACTGAGACTCAAAATAAGTATGAATAAAAGTAAAAAAGGCATTATATGAAGGAGAAAAACAAGTATTCGAAAAACTAAGTCTTACCGGCGAGGTACGAGTACCGGCAGTATAGCGACGGGCAGGAGGGGTAGGAGCCTCAGAAGGAGTCATAGGAGCATGGAGCTGGGTCGGAACTGGTGCAAACAGGTGGAGGAGTAACTGGACGACAAAAGTAAACCAACAAGAGAAGACTGAGAAGGTTAGGAGGGAGGGGGAAGATCAGGGACGTCAATGGTGAAAGTAAACTCCTCAGAGGGCACATCGAGGGAAAAATGATCAATAGGAACTAAATCCTCTTTGGAGATAGGAGCATACTTAGGAAGAAGATTAAAGTAGGCGAGACACTCAAAAAAGACAACATGACGCGAGACATAGAGACGTCGAAAAACTAGGTCATAACAACGATAACCTTTTTGGCGAAGGCCAATAGGCCACACCCTAAGAAGACACAGAGAGCAGAGCAAACATTGAGCTTGGTCTGATCTCATTTAGGGAGAAGAACAAAACAAGCAGAACCAAACACACGAAGTAGGGAATAATTGGGAGCACATCCAAAAAATTTCTCATAAAAGGAGACCCCAGAAAGGAGAGGGGAGGTCGTACGATTGAGAAGATACATAGCTGTAAAAACAACTTCACCCCAGAAGATAGCAAGGACAGCAAGGACATTCTTGCTGTCTCAAGAATGTCTATGTTTCCTCTCAGCGCGACCATTTTGGGCCAGAATATCAGAATAAAAGACTGATGAATAGTACCAGAAGAAGCCAAAAAGTCCGTAAATTCAATGAGAAAATATTCCCCACCTAAATATGAACGAAAAATTTTTATAGTAGTAGAAAACTGTATGAACCATACAATGAAAATCACAATAAATGCGAAATAAATCAGACTTGTCAGATATAAAGTACACATAACAGAATTGACTATAGTCCTCAATAAAGGATACATAGTAAACGGCCACCCTTGGTGGCAAGGGGAGAAAGGCCCCAAACGTCAGTATGAACAATTGAAAAAAGAGAGATAGAAATAGATGAACTTTTATTAAAAGCTAAGGCGAACATTTTTACAAATTTGCAACCACTGCACTCAGAAATATCACCAACACTTTTCCTAAACTACCAGACTGAATTAAAATTTTTAAACGATCACTTGACAAATGACCTAAACAAGAATGTCAATGGTAAAAAAGTGAAGAATGTTGATCTAAAAAAAAAGAAGACACTGCAGCAGTGGACACCACGGGAATATGCAAGCTCTCCAAAATGTAAAGTTTACCAACTCTACGCCCAATCCCAATCTCTTTATGTGACTTCCGGTCCTGAACAACACAACCAGTAGAAGAAAAAGGACTACCACACTGAATTAAAATTTTTAAACGATCACTTGACAAATGACCTAAACAAAAATGTCAATGGTAAAAAGGTGAAGAATGCTGATCTAAAAAAAAATAAGACACGACAGCGGTGGACACCACGGGAATATGCAAGCTCTCCAGAATGTAAAGGTTACCAGCTCTACACCCAATCGCAATCTCCTTTTGTGACTCCTGGTCCTGAACAACACAACCAGTAGAAGAAAAAGGATATTAAAACCAGAGTCAGAAAGCTGACTGACAGACAGTAGACTAACAGACAGCTGTGGTATATAAAAGACATAAGGAATAAACAAACTGGACCAAGTCATTAGAAACAACCAAGTCATTAGAAACAACATGCATAAGAGTGCCATCGACAGTGCAAACAGTGACAGGAGTGAAGGGGAAACACAATTGCTAAGACAAGATAAATTGGACGTCATATGGTAGAAAGAACCAAGATCAAATATCCAAGTTGGGGGTGAAATATTTGAAAGATAAAAATGACGAGAACCTGAGTAAGAGATAGTCATAGAAGTATGTGATTGATTCTCGAGAGAGGCGAGCATGGCCTGAAATTGACGAAAATGATCAAATAGAGCTTGGGATGGAGTGGAAATAGATCCAGTGGATGCAAGTGTGGCAAGAGCAACAGGAGGGCTATAAACTGGAGTTGAGGTACGCGAAGGAGCAATAGAGGAAGAATGGCTCTTCTATGTTAACTTGGGGTATGCAGACTTCCAATGTCCCTTCTGACGACAAAAGCTGCAATCATCTATGGAAACACGGGATTTCAGCTTGCCCGTGACTTGAAGCAGATGAGGAGTAGGTAGCAGTGGAGGGCGAGAATGAACACTGCCGGAAGAGGACGGGGCGTCGAAGACTGATTGAGAAGGAATGGCCATCTAACAGCTATCAATCGTGTCTCTTCTGTAATGAACTTGTGAACAGCCCCCCATCAACGGAGGGTAATGGGGAAATGATGAAGAATAGCACCACAAAATGCCTCAAACTGATCACAGGGGGCCATGAAAACCTGTACTAGCCTTAACTCTTTTCGATACTGAATATAACTATTGAGAAGCTGCAAATAAGAGGGTTTCATAAGAGCCAATTGATCCCAATAGGTTGTCATCTCAGTGTAGAATTCCTGGATGGATTTTTCATTTTGCTTGGAACTTCGAATAGTCATCTCTAATTCAAAGCGTTTGGCATAATTGGAGGTTAGAAACATATTCTAGAGATATTCCCACACTTAATTGGTGGTCGTATATTTGGAGAAATTCATACCAATACTTGGCTCCACAGAGTTATGGAACCAAGTAAGGGCCTGTGCATTCTCTATCTCCTAAGTGGCAATAGATGAATCATACCCCTTAGCCTTAGGGTTGTAGGTTGGACGGTTGAGCCGATTATATATCCCTATCAGCCTTTTTCAATAAGAAAATTTTTCATAACATTTGACCAATATGAGTAGTTAGATCCATTCAACCGAATGCTAATAGCTTGCAACCTGTCTTCTGACATGGCAAAGGAGATACACAAAATAATACAGAGCAGAGGAGCAAGGAACTAGATATGACAAAGAAAGGACCACAGAGGCTGTAGCGGAGGTCGGCGATGGTCGCTGGACATAGGGAAAGGGTCGGCAAGGGTCGGTGAGGGTCGGCGGCTAGGGTTTTCAAGGTTCACGAAGTGTGCAAACCAGATCTGACAAAGAAAGGTCACAGAGATTGCTCTGAATGTCAGCGATGGTCGACGAGGGTCGGCGAGGGTGGCAACTAAGGAGGAGAGCGATGCGAAGGTGCTAAAGTTTGCTTACGAGAAGAGGTTAGGGTTTGCGAAACTGAGGGAGTGAGATGTTACAGTTGCAAAGTCCGACGAAGAGGTTTTGTGAAGGCCGGCGGCGATCTGCTATGGCGGCGGCTAGGGTTTTGGCTCTAATACTATGAAAACAAAGCTGAAAATATTATTGTTATATTACAAATGATTGAATAACAATGAAGGAATACATTATATATTATATATAGGCTATAGAAAACTCTAATAATGATAATAATACTAACTAGGAAACAAGATCCTAATAATGAGTAAAAATTCCAATAATAATAATATCATATTCTTACAATACTAATAATGGAAACGATCCTAATAATGGAAAAATATCCTAATAATAATAACAATATATTATCAGAACCTTGTTAGTGGAGACAAAATTCAAAATCAAGAAGAGGGACCCCTTCTAAGACCATTTGAGAAGGTATCTTTCTTTGGCCAATTTCTAGTATAAAACGAATATCATATATGGTCCTCATCTACCAAATCTTACCATCCTTTTTAGATTTTTCTTTTCTATTTTTGCCATCAATCGCCTTAGAAGTAGGAGTAGGAGTAGCACAAAAAGAGGGATTAGTCAATGATAGACAAACTAAAGAAGTCTGACCAGGAAGCCAGTCCAGTATTAGTAAAAGCAACCTATCGCGCTGGGGCACCACTCCTTTCAGTCTGCCAGCCCTCACCTAGATTGGTGTTAGCTCTTCCCTAGTGATAGGGGCAATTTACTCTTTATTCCCAATCTTTCTCCCACTCATTAGCAAGTTCGGATGGCCTTTTCAACTTCGGGAAGTGCATTTCTTTTTTTTATAGGTATATCCACTTGAAGCTATAACAAAAATTGAAAAAATAGCTCCTTTTAATTGACGATAATCAAAAAAATCAAAAAACGTTACAAAATTTATATTAACTGCATTCAATCTTTACAAAAGGGCTTACGGCTATTGAAGGTACCACTTGAATTGATACGACCAAAACAAGAGAAGTACATCATACATCTCATACTGAAGCCAAAGCTAAAAACATGTAACATTAATACAGAGAGGGGACATGGACCACACACAAATAAGGACACGACAAAGAAACGACACTATGCCAAGTTCTTAAAAGGTAAGATGCAGATACAACAATAGATAATACGCATAAATAGGCAACGGCTATAGCAGAGGCTTGTGGAAAGGTGTTAGCAAAGTGTGGGATGAATTTTTCACGCACATCTTCCTTAAGGTGGGAAATGGAGATTGAGTGAGCTTCAGGCTTGATGTCTAGTGTGGCGATGAGACTCTCTAAACTCTGCACGTCTTTTTCGGCTATCTTTGTCTTGCCTACAAGTAGAAGGGTTGTGGTGGGAGATTATTTGTAGAGGGATGCTGGCCAATGCTTTTGGGATATTAGCCTGATAAGGAATGTGTAAGACTAAGAGTTGGGCTAACTGTTAGTCCTATTAGAAACTCTTTACGATAACAACAGAGTTGATGATGAGGTGGATTATATTAGGTGAAGAGGAGATCGCTCAGGGTGTTTTACATTAAAGTCTTTCTACAAGTGTTTATTGAGCAAAAGAAGGTCTTATTTCCAGTGGATGAGAATGTGGAAGACTAACGCCCCTTCTAAGGTTTTTTTTTTTTTTTTTGCTTGGATGGTTACTCATGGAAAGATCTTGACCATAATTTGGTTTAGAGAGGTTTTATGATAACGAACTTGTGTTGTCTTTGTAAGAAGGCGGGAGTATCGATTTCTCATTTTCTAATCCCCTGTGGAGTTACTAGGGACCTATAGAGCTTTGGCTTGATGCTTTTTAAGAGTGGGGTGGGTTTTTTAGACGGACGTAGGTGGAGTTTTGTCGAGTTCGAGGTAAAGAAGAGTTCAAAAGAGAAAGACAGGCATCATTTATCTTCCCTTTATGCTTGATATGGCTGATTTGGTTAGAAAGGAATATGAGATTACGGAATTGAAACAATGTTACACAGATTGAATGTTGTGCTCCTTGGTAATTTGTATAGCTAGCTTTCGGAGTGTGGTATCCCATCAGTTAACGAAACAGTGAACTTTATAAATTCTCTGTCTTTTTAAGTTTCTTGGGAATGTTGTTTCTTTGTTAGGAGTTATTGTCTATCTCCCTTGATATACGGGTTTTTCCGTTTTTGGGGTGGCATTCTCTTAATACCTTGCAATAGAATACATTTACTTATATAAAAAAAATTCAGTGCAAAAGCTCCCACATTACAGGTTCTAAAAATGATAGAATGTGCAGTCTTACCCCACATGTAAAGAGATTGTTTCTGTGATTCAACCCAAGATGCCAAGGTCACAATTGAGCAACCTTAGCACCACGTCAACACCCACCCTTACAAAACCACACATATATCCATTAATAATTTATAGTATACTAAATCCTTTTTTTTCTAATAACTCCACCTTATAAATTCTTCCATTTGATGAATACATAGACACACACACACACATATACATATATATATAATTATAGTTTTTTTTTCTTGTGGTCTACGATATCAATAACGGCATATGGGAGAGATGAAATAAACACAAGACGCATGTATGACTATATTGCGTCAACCATTACTCCTCTTTTTCCATTTTCCTTATTCCTTTTTCCCTTTTTCTTTTTTCTCCTTCACAATTACTGTATATTCACCTTCTAAAAAAGTGTCCATTAAATATCTGATCTGTTACGATCGTGTTATATTTTTATTAAGCAGGATAAATATTGTGGCATGTCACATGTGTTAACTTCATTCACCTAATTATCAGATGCTAGTATGCTACTCTCTGTAGGTGTGGATTTAGGGGCAAGAGAAGCCTTCCAACTCCCTGAAATTATTTTTAGCAAGTGCACACATCCAAAAGGTGCCAACATATATGTTGGAGTGTCCATAAAGTTCAGGGACTTTCATCCCCGGCAATGATACAACTCATATCACTGCTCCATACAAGCATCCACGCCATGGGTTCAATCCAAAAAGATCACTGCCATTGGTAATTTGCGACAATCAGCCGGTATTGCGATATTTATGAATTGACAACTATAGAAGCAATAAAAGCAGTTTAAGGGTTCTAGTTGTGCATGACGTAGACCACATCGTTCTACCATCACTTTGGTTTATTTCTTCAACATCATAAGTGTCTTCACAACAAAGGTGGGGTGTGTGCCAACTATACAATAATCAATGCAACCAGAGAAGATCCTTACCATATTTATCATTGTCTAACATAGTTTTTTGCTCTATACAAAAGGATAGAGAAGTCTTACATCTCATCCATAAGATGCTATGCCTACAACTTTCAGTACATTTCATTCATATCCTCTATGACTTGAAATAGTTAGTTATATGGTAAGCACGTCATGCTATCGCTATGGATGGGTGATCATATATATTTTTTTCCTTTCCCTGAAAAAGCCTTTAAAGGCTCCAGTTGATTTGGATTTGGGCCACGATTATTTGACATGGACAGCCCATAACAAACGTTTATGCCCAAACCTCCCAAAAATATGGTCCCGGCGGGGATCGAACCCGCAACCTTCAGCTCATAAGACCAACAATCTAACCAAACTAATGGTAGTGAGTCAATAAAGTAAACAGCCAAGTTGCCAGAGGAAGAGTCAGCAGTGAAATCTACATTGCAAAGATTTTTTTGTTTTTTTCTTGTAAAGATATTAAAAGACAAATGAATCTGCCTATTGTAGTTGGGATGGGTGTGTTTTTCTTCATTTCTTTTTTCTCACCCATTTTGTCAAAGATCAAGTGTCAAGCTAACAAACGGATAACTCGAATCCACCACAAACATATTTCCTTTCCTTTATCAATAGGAACAACATTATTATGGCATGCGCAGCTTTGACTGAAATCACTATGAAGGACAGCTCATACATGGCCATAAAACAGAATAATTATTCAATACTCTTTGAGTAATACTCCATTCAAATCATTGAATAACACATCTTCATATGTTGAATAAAATAATAGCCAAAAAGTGATGGTCCCATTAAATACACCAATAATAGTGAAGTTGGAGCACTACCTAGATTTGCTCCAAGAGTATTGAATATTTACTCCATGAAACAAGATGCATGAGACCACAAATTCCATACCCAAAAATCAAAATAGAAAAAAAAATCTCCTTATTCAATCCAATCATCAACTAAAAAGGAAGATCACATCGAGTGAAACGAGGGCTTCCATATAGGGAAGAACCAAATTAGGAAATAAACGGCCTTACCCCCCCCCCGGGGCCGCCCCCAGTGGAATGACCATTGTGGACGTCAATGCTATGGCCTGCAACAAGATTACTAGAGACAAGTCGGCAGTAGCATCCCCAGCATGGGTCATTAACTTTCTACCGCAGTTATAGGAAATAAAGTTTCGATAATTTGAGAATCCACAAGGTTGAGCCTCACTCGATTTCAATACGACGAAAACTTAATTAGTTGGTCCAAAACATAAATGCCTAAAATCACAATTGGACTAACCTCAACTAATTTTAGTTTCACTAATTCATCTTTCACACAAGGCATTAAAAAATAATGCATCTGTTAGTCGGCCATAAACACATATGCTAATAATGTCCAAATCTGACAATTACTAATGTCCATTTTTCTTCATAAATGTTGAACCCTAATTATATCTCTTTTGCTGATGGATAAATGACATACATGTATGCCTTACCAAGGCCCAACAAAATTACTAGGTTGAAGGGCCTGATAACTGGATTTACTGTAATAACATAACAATCGTGTCCCCAACTAACTTCAACAAAGAACTCCCTTAGAATATACCTTCCTGACATTCCACCACTTACTCTTCCTATAAATTAGTTTCATCCATGACTTCTAAAGCTTAGCAACAAAAGGCTTTTCATGGCTAGAAAGAAAAAAAGCACTCATGCCTCCGAAATCTAATTCCAAAGGACCATCTCTCCCTTATCGATATGTTTTTTCACTTAATCGTCACAAATAATTTAGTAGTCAAACCAACCCCCCGGCCCAAAAAATAATAAAGAGGAAAGAAACCCATGATGCTATTTATGCAAATCAATAAAACTAAGATTAGTAGAACACTTGGAATGCTCCCATACTCTTATCCCAACCTCGGAAAAGCACCACACAAGATCCATGTTCCTCCTTTCAGTCCCATAATTAAGCTCTAATCCTAAATTACTGACAACCTAAAGGTACCAGTCATAACACTGGTAATGACCTGGAAGTGTATTGTTTCTTAATGTAGAATTCGGGTAGAATATCCATGATAACACAGGCTAGAAAATCCTCTAGTTTTGTGAAGAGGCAACCCTCATTAGGTATAAGCACACTCCACTGTAAGGAAAACATCAAAATCGCCTCTTCTTCAAGGCGGTGGCACCATCTCAGCATACATTAATCATCATCATTTCAGAATCTTTATATTAATCAAAGAAACTGATTGAATACAAGAGTATGACAAACAAATTCAAACTGAACTGCAATCTATTCAGCCCCGTGTATGATTAAACTCCCACGAGAAAACCCGCTGCAATGACAATACAGGCATCAACAATTCAATTATAATAACAACCTAGACGGGTCTAACAATCCCTACACATATCTGTCCTGAATTGACAGTTAAATTGCGAGGGCGAGGGGTCATAAAATGAAGCGATAATATAAAATGAGCTCATCTATATTATCTATATTATCTTATAAAGGGAGAACACCCATTTGGTGTTCTCCAATTTTGAAGTTGTGTGGGTTTTTTCATTTCCTAAACTACCCTTAATAACTGCATCTCTCTAACTCCTTCTCTCTTGAAAAAAGCACCAATAACTGTCAAGTCCCTCTCTCCCTCTCTCTCTACAATAGGTTCGTCTCTCTCCTAAAAATGTTTTAAATTTTTATATTTTAAAATAATTCGAGTTGCACAAACATCGCGTGTGCCCGGAGGCTAGTGTAGGCTTAACCGACAAGGAAAATCAAGGGGAAAGGTGATAATAACTTTTGATCTCTACTGATTTGTTTCCTCAAACATGGAAAACAAGACCCACAGAGCCAAAGAGTTGCATAAAGTTAGGTAGAGCAGAATAAATGCGGGTAACTTGACAAGGGAAAAAGAAATATAGGGGAAACTTTATAATTCGAAACTTAAAGGTATTCTCCCTTATTACAACTTCTCAGAAACCAAATAGGGAATTCATCTATTACCTAATCAAACAGGTGCGTAATAATTTCAGATCTCCAGAATTGAAATAAAACAAATCAACAACTAATTCCTTCCTAAACGCATTGTCCATGTGTTTTAGTGTATATATCTGTGAATACATACGTGTAGAACGAGAGAGAGAGAGAGAGAGAGAGAGGACGCATACGCAAGAGCTCGGAAATTGTCACGAATCTCGCCGTGGATCTGCTCCAACTGCGGGCCCATCTGCAACTCCATGTTTGCCATTCCGTCTCTCCTCTCTCTCACTGTCTCTCTTTCTCCGGTCAGAACTCAAAAAGAAATTCCAACCGGAAAATCAAATCACCACCACCAAAAGCAGCCCTACCTGATTCCCAACTTCACCACATTTTTCAAATGGGAGGAAGTTTCCCAATATTACCTCAAAACTGCCCTTCAATCCAATAGATTGCTCCTCGGGAGCCAAAGGATAGGAACGAAACCCCAACCGTTAGAGATAAAGCGTAATTCAAAATTCATAAAGAGGCAATGTGCAGAGGGAAAAGGGGAAGGATTAGGGCTCTTCGTGCGATTTTTTTTCCCAAAAACAAAAAATGTGTAGAGAGAGGGAGAGTGTTAGAGATCGCTGTCGGGTAATAAACAAGAATAAATTGTACTGGCCTCTTTTTATTTTTTAATAATTGCAATAGGTAATGAGCAATTGGTACAAGTATGTGTGTATAAATATATATTTAAAAATTAAAATAATTTTAAAAATTTTAATAATAACGTAATTTAATTTTTAAATTTAAAATAATTATAATTTTAAAATTAATTAATGAAATAAAAATTTAATGAATATTTTTTAAAAAAAAAAAACAGAAAATAACTAAGAGTACTTTGGGTAATTAAAGTTTATATGACTTTATTTTACAGAAAATATCAAATAAATACTTTCTTTTTATATATTAGTATATATTCTACTTGTAGGAACACCTTGTTCTTTTTTAATTTTGCCATTTCATTTTCTCACGCTAAAAAAGTTGCAATAAGGTCTTATTTGTCTTGCCGCTTGCAGTTATTTTTAAATTTTGTTTTAAATCACTTGCAATAATTTGAAATTTTTGTTTGTTTAAACTTTTTTTAAAAAATAAGAATTTTAAACTCACTTTTTCTTCGTATATAAACTTAAAAATTAACTTTCAACTTTTAAGTAAATGACTTTTTTACTTATTTAATTTTAAAATCATTAAAAATAAAAAAATCAATTTAAAGTTCAATTTAAAAATAAAAGTTGCGCGGATCATCGCAGTGCGAATTAAGTGAAAATCCATCAACTAAACCCGTATGATAGTATGAAAATTTTTAATCCATTACTGAATTACCCACTTTATAAAACTGGTGAATTGTCTATTCTTTTTGGTGGTTTTATAATTGATGAATTGGACGAATTAACAGTTTAAATATTAAATAACATTTTATCAAATTAACACCATAAATAGGTCCAAAAAAGAACCAATATTGCACATCACAACATGTCCAAATAACAATTCAACAAGACAGATAATGGTTAGGTGCGATATTAGTGTCTGAATTTTTTCTGTGACTTTAGATCATTTTCCAATATCAAGGCAACAAATGATGAATTGAAATTGACCCAAATGATTAAGATGATTAAGGTGAGACACAATCACGTTGTTTCCATGATGACTTTGGGGGTTCAACAGTTAAAGGCCGGCCTACGTTTAAAGATTAATTATGCTGACATGGATGAAATTCATCGCTTTTACATGTTAAGAATTAAGATTTGCATACTTATTAGTTGACTCATCTTACTTATTCCCACTTATGTGTCCCAATTGGCTTTTCTTTAGAATAATTTTTATTTGTAGTATCAATTTTGCTAGTGTTACTTGAGATGGATAGTACGTAAAACCTATTTTATGTGTTGCTTCAAATTTGCATGGAAATTAGGGCAGCACGTGGCATTACATTATCGTAACCCTCGTTCTGATTGTGTGGGTTATATACCCTAACCCTCCTCTTGTGAGGATGCTCGTGCAATTTGTTTGCGGAAACTTGGTAGTACACCTGATGTTTATATCTATGGCAATCCTAATTTTACATTCTCGTAAGCTACTTTTTTTTAATTATTTTTTTAATTTAATATTCATTTAGTTATTCGTGAATTGTGTTTTTATTTTTTTTTCTTCTTCTTCTTCTTCTTCTTCTTCTTCTTCTATATTAAAATTTCGTTAATTTCAACGTAAAATATTTTTTAGTAAAATATTTTACCTATTTTTTAATGTTTGTTTAATAAAAAGTAAGTAAAATAATTTTTTCAAGTAAAATATTTTACATCATAGGATAATAATGTTTTTCTTTTAATAAATTGGTAAGTTATTTTTTGTTTTTTAAAAGACGTGAATTGAATATGATTCTTCTCAAATTTATAGATTTTTTTTTGTCGATTTCTAAAACGAAAATATATAAACCAACGGCGATTGGGGTTATTGTGTTAGAATAGATTTTTAAAGCTTTTCTATATGTATTTTTTTCATTTTTAATGATTTTTTTACGTTAGTTCAAATAACTATATATTTTAGATTTCTCCCGTTATGAAAAATAAAAAATAAAAAATATAAAAAAATAATTAATTTTTTTGTAAAAAATATATATTTTTTTACGTTAATTTTCTTTAGACCCAAGTCCTAATTATATGTTTCCTTTAGATATAAGTCCCATTTTAAATCTTTTATTCCACTTAGTCCTGTTCGCATAAAATATTCCCATATTACCCTTCCTCCTCGTTTGATTCTAGTTAGGCACGTTCCAAACATTGCCTAACAGCGGTTCCGAAAAACCCGACTCCATCCAAGCTCTGTTCCAGAAAAATTTGGAGAAGAATTCAGGATTCAATTGCTCTCAGTTTCATATTTGGAACATCAAAGATTTGCTTGTTCCAAAGATTTGCGTCTATCGTCGGGGTAGAAGTTCGCATTATTCGGTAATATTGGAAGATGTGAAGATCAAAAGTGAGTTATAATCACATTCTCGTTCTCATCACATGCGACGGAAAAAACCATTTTCGACCTAGGGTTCTCATTTTCCCCATTTCATCTGAGGATTCTAATTTTGACTATCGGTTCTGTTAATGGGTGTCATCACAATAGAAGATAGCCTTGGTATTTTCATACATTTCACGTTTAATTGTTACACACAACTGCTAAATCACATTGAACACTCCGTAAATCATGTTTTTCTCTATTCGGTGAACTCCCCCAATATCTGGCACAACTGCACGTACATTTCACAAATACAGTATGTTTTCTAATATATGAGGGTCTTCAATGGACTGAAGATCAATATCACACTTATAATCATTGTAATTGCATAAGGTGTTATTGTACTGATGTTTTTTTGTGTGAGAATATTGTTATTCTTTGATATTATCATTGTGGAATTGGTTTATTGTGAATACTGGACATAAAATTTTTGGTTTCATTTTATTGTGGGAAAATGAAACCGTAAATGATCATGTGAAAAGTTTTCAAATTGTGAAACTGGTAGCAGTGTTGGAAATGAATTCAGTTCATGTTATTTTCATCGTGTTGGCTTCAACATATTAAAATTAGATGTTTGTATAAGTCAATTTGATCATGTCAACATTAAGTAAATAGATGAGTTAATTTGAGCATGTTCATGTGTAATCCGATGACAATGAGACAGTTGTTATGGTAATCTGATGAGAATGTTCATGTGCAAATGAGACGGTTGTTATGGTAATATGAGAATGTTATCATGCTTATGTCCACATATCATTTCAATGTGCTAATGAGAATGTTTGACATTTGTTTGTGTTATAATGGGAATGTTTTGACATTTGTTATTGTTAAGATTCGCATAACATTCGCATGAATCAAAAAACCATCAAATTCGAAAAGAATAAAATGAAAATAGGGGTTTCTCATTACATGATCATTAACCCATTTCAAATTAATGTTATCATGCTTATGTTCGCATTTCATTTCAATGTGGTAATGAGAATGTTTGACATATATTTCTGTTATAACGAGAATGTTTTGACATATATTATTGTTAACATTCGCATAACATTTGTATGGACCAAAAAACCATCAAATTCGAAAAAAAGAAAATGAAAACAGGGGTTTCTCATTACATAATCATTAACCCATTTTAGATTAATGTTATTATGTGAATGTTCACATCAGCAAAGTTAAACATGCTCATTCTAAAATATATGGTAACATCACGTGTATAGGTTTGCACAAAATTAGACCATCAAATTATTTTGTAGATGAAAATCTTCATGATTACCGGAGTGATTAGTGATGCATCCGAATGTCTTTGTTGTACACCACTATAATGCATGTCTATGTTGTACACACACATAGTTTTTGTGTACGTAAAGAATTGATTGGTTTCATATTTTAAGGTTTTTGTGAAATGGCATTGTAATCTTCTCAAAATTGTATTGTGCAGTGGCTGCAAGAAAAGTAACTCGTAGGACGACAATGTCGCCGAAGAGTGTTGTTGTCAGCGTGAAAGATGGGAAGATATTGACAGATGCTACAACACTAAAGCGAAGTAATGCACATTTGATTACTAGAACAAAATAGTATTTGAAGTCGCACATCACTCTAACGAAGTAAACCCACTGTGATGTCAAGCATCAAACCACTATAATATTTCTAGTAGCAATGAACAACTGATATTTCATTAATATGCATCTATAACTCATACCTATTTTGCAAGTTTTTTGGTAATCTTCACCCATTATAATGTTCACATATATCTTAACATGTGACATTATTGAAGATGGATAAAATGATTTTACTGTATTCATTCAAAACGAGATCATTTTTCAATATACACAATCTTGGTTGTATAGTTCTCATATTCTAATGTTCTTGTAAAGTGACATGGTAATGTTGACAATTTGTAACTGTGCAGTGAGTCCAAGAAACGTAACCCAAAGGTCGACATCGTCACTGAAGACAGTTATTGGCAACATGAAGAAGGGTGTGGCACTCAAAAATGATAAAACACCGAAGATAATTAATACATAATTGTAGATTTTTTAGAATGTTCAAACATTAAAACTAGAATGCTATAGTATTTCAAGTAGTAAACCACTATAACTCATATCAAAATACTGATATTTCAAAATGGATAAAATCACTTTACTGTCTTGATTCATTGCTAAATTTAGGCAACCTCCTTAAATATTCTCATATTTATATGTTATTGTAAAATGGCATGGTAATTTTCATCATTTATTGTCTTCATTCATAGTAATTCATTTCAAATACGATAATCAGTCAAAAGTGGTAACATTCTTCATTTTACTGTCTTCATTCACTGCAAACTTTAAGCAATATCCTTTGGATATTTTTATATTTATACATTCTCATAAAATGACATGGTAATGTACTCATTTTTGAATTGTGTAGTGAGTGCCAGGAACAGACATCCGACGTCGACAACGTCGCCGAATAATGTTGCTGTCGGCGTGAAGGAGTGGGTGGCATTGACAAAGGCTACAACACCGAAGCGAAGTAAGTTGAAGGAAACAGTCACCACAACAGCCGAAAGTGGGGAAAAAACCCTGTTGAAAGCTGGAAACACCAGTTGCTACACTCTGTATCGGTTGAACATGGGTGGCATGATTAAATTACTTGAAAGCCTCCACCTTCGTGATGAACATAAACAAGCCTTGAAGTTGACACCATTTTGGCTTCTTTTTGATTCGTTGTTGAAGAAGTTGTGTTATGCGAAATGCAGAAAGTATGACAGCATTATCGTGAAGATGATAAATACATTTGATCAGATCGATAAAAGCTTCAAAGTTGGGGGAAAGAAAATGGTAGTAACAAAAAGAGACATCAAAATGATATTCAGCATAGATTGTGGAAAATAACGGATGAACTTGTCGTACAGGTGTAGGGAGACAACCTTGATTCAACATAAGGCTGTGGGCAGCGAAAGATTAACTGGGCCAATAATTAAGGGATTGATTGACCAGCTTATAGTAAGCAAACAACGAGAGGATGTTGAGGATGTTACTAGACTAATTTGCATGTACCTTTGTTTGATGTTATTCTTCTCAACGTCAGGTGCAACAGTTGGCTGGATATTTCTCAACTACATAGAGGATCTAGTTTCAATGCGAAATTATAACTGGGTTGGGGCATACAGAACACGTTGGTGACATCCATTTCAAACAACTACCATACACTGCATAAAGTGATGGGTTGTGTGATGGCGTTATTGGTATTTATCTTTGTTTACGCTATAAACATTTATTTCAATAAAAATACAAACGTATCTGCATCTATTAAAATGCTAACTTGTGTTAGCTAAATACAATACTGGATCTGTAAGCACACAACTCTAGTGCTCCTGTCCATTCTAAATGCATTCCCCAGATGTGTGAAGTGGGATCTTCCACAGTTGAAATTGCATGTCAAAGATATGAATCTGAGTACATTACTAAGTGAACAGGTATTACAGCATAATATTCCATAAAATTGACATTTTGGTAGATTATAAAATCTCATTAAACTCTATTGGTGTCAATTGTGTATAAATGTACTGAAAAATTAAAATGTGACTGTAGACACCCCAATTTGACCACGCCAAATCTTAGGTGAATCCGATGATGAAAATAGGTGGAATGGTGCTTCAGTTTGATTCTCGGAAAGTGATCCAAGCACGGTATTTTAACCCAGAACCTTCAAACCAATGAAATT
>JAULJZ010165619.1:0-25596 GCA_032270985.1 Heliamphora pulchella | reverse complement strand
TGACTGTGGGCTGTTTGGTTTCACCAGTGATATACCCAGACATACCGCGAGCAGCGATGGCTAAACTGCAGGAACGCAACCAAATTAAATAATTGCTACCATCAAGCTTGACCGGACTTATCTGAAGGGACGGATTATCAGTAGGACTCCCTGAACGAGTCAATCCAGTGTCTTCATGACTACCAGAAGGCTTTACTGTATCAGACATGGCAATCGCAGCAAAGCCGAAAAAACAAAACTAAGGAACGGTTGGAAATATGAAACCAAACACCCTGGGATGTGCCGAAACCCTCTGAGGAAGAAGACTAAACCAGGCACAATCGCAGGGAAAAAAAACCATACCCAAAAAACGAACAAAGCTGAAGAGAAAAAACTAGGCGTGAACAGCCGAACAGCGCCGAACAACAAAAAACCTTCACCCGTGCTTGAAATCAACCCAAAACATCAAAAGGGATTGAGTCGAGCCTCTAACATACTGAGTCGGCACCCATGAAGGAGAACCAGACCATCGACTGAAGCAGAAACCAGCGCAATCGCAGAAACCCTAGCAGCGCCGAACTTGTTGAAAGTTTGGGGAAAACGATGAATCAGGCATGAAAAAAATTGGAAAAAATCACAAATTGATTGTAAAGAACCAGGCAATCAACAAGGGATTTTTTTTTTTTTTTTACAGTTGCGAAATCAGAAAAAAAAAAAAAAAAAGGAGAAACCAAAAACAATCAAAAAATTGCTAAGAAGTTTACATAGGATCAAGTTCTGATACCATGTTAAAATTATTGCAGAGAGTAGGAGAGAAAAAGAGGAAGAGAGAGAATCAGAATAACCAGGAATGATAGCACAACAAAAACTAGGGTTTACACCCTACCACTTGTTATTTATAATAGAACTAAGAAATATGAAAAGTATAATAATACCCTCAACTTAACAATTAGGTTAAATAAATGCGTTAACGCTAATAGGTTACGCAACAGTTTATTTATAGAACAACGAGACCATATAATAAAATATGGTGTGCCCAACTACACCAGATAATAATAATAATGAAGTTAATATAATTATAATAAAGCTAACATTGATTTGGGCCTAAAACATTGTTAGAATGATCTTTGTTTCAACTATTGGGTTGGATTGTGTTTGAGCTTAAATTAATTGTGTTTTGGCCCTCATAGGTTATAAGCATAAAAGTGGGCCACATGGATTTTATTATTGGTCTTGAGCTTAAAGTGGCTTGGGTCACTACTTTTAAGGTTCAAACCAATTTTTCTATTTTTTGCATAGCCCAATAAGAGCCTTTCATAATTAGGTTAAGGACTCTTTATCCATGGGACATTATTTTGTTTATCTACTTAAAAACCTCTCCACATAAGTTCAAGTCCTTTATTCATGGAACTTGTTAGAATATATATATATATATATATATATATATATACCTTTGTAGTTTATGTCTCAAGGGTCTCCATGTAATTTACACTTTTTATTATTTAATATAAATACTTAAGGTAAAGGGGATAGTAGTAGAAAACCCTAAATCTAATTTTCTCTTATTCTTTCTTTCTTTCTTCTTCTTTTTAAACTTTGAACTCTAAACTTTGAACTCCAACTTGGTATAAAAGCCACCGATTGTGCCTTCATTGTTCATCCAACTATTTAGAGAAGTTGAGAGTCACAAACGTTGCTGATATCAGCATTATCCGACGATGCCGTCATGTTGATGTCAGCTTCAAAACTCTAGTTTTCATGTTCAATCTGTTCATGGCGAGTCTGATAGGTTTTCCACTCGATTTGTGTTGCCAACCTTAATCTGTGTCAGATCTAAAGCCGAAATGAGGTTTGGTTGAAGTTTTTTTGGGGCTCATTCTCGGCCGCGCGATCATTACCTCCGTCGTGCGACTCTCACCATACCTAGGGTTTGCTACAAGTGGTCGATGAAGACTAGGGTTTGATCGAAAGAGGTCGTCGACGCCTAAGGTTTGTTTCACAGAGGTAGTCGACGCCTAGGGTTTGTTCCACAGTGGTCAATGATGCCTTTGCTTTCTTCGAAAAGGGTCAAAGACACCTTTGCTATCTTCAAAAGGAGTCGGCAACGGCTCTTGGTTGCTCCAAAGGAGGTGATGCCGGCTAGGATTTGCTCCAATAGGGTCGGCAGTGGCTAGGGTTTGGTTCGACAGTTGTGGCTGCTATGGTTTGGCGTATCTTCTAATTGTTCGGCTAAGGAGGGTTCATCAGGTTTCATTATTGTCTTATTATTGGTGCATTCTTGGTTGTTTGGCTAAGGAGGGTTCATCGGGTTTCATTATTGGCTCATTATTGGTTCATTACTAGTTCATTGTTCTTTTCTACTTGTTTGGCAAAGGTGGGTTCATCAGGCTTCATTATTGGTTCATTCTTGGTTCATTGTTCTGTTCAGTTCATTACTGGTTCATTATGTTTTTTCTTTGGGAATATGGCCAAAAGCAAAGTATCTTTAATTTGGGATGATGATATCTCTAAATCTATTACATCTACAAAATTAAATAGGGCTAAATTACTTAGCTTGGGCTCATGTAGTAATTTTTTTTTTTTGCTCGGGAAGTGAAAATTAAAGTATGTGACTGATACCCCTTTGCCTAAAACAGATCCCAAATATGAAGATTGAATGTGTGATGATTCAATTGTTTTGGGCTGGTCGTGGCATAGTATGGAGCCTATCGTTGCCGCGATCGTTGAATTTTGTAACACCTCTAAGAAGATCTGGGATTTGGTTGCTGACTCATTCCCCGATCAAGGTAATGTTTCTTGTGTCTTTGAGATCTATGAAAATTTTTTACCACGAAGCAGTTTGTAACACACTATCAGAATATTGCAGTACGCTTAAGAACCTTTGGGACCAACTGTTGCAGTTTCGGCCTCTTACTACTAATCTTACACTACAACGTCATTGGGAGGATTTTATGATTGCTTTCTTGTTATCCGGTGTAGACCTTGAGTTATGTGGGTTCAAAGATCAGATTCTTGCAAGCGAGACCTTGCCCACTGCTGCTAATGCCAATTTTTGACTTTTACGCTCTTCGTTGGGATGTGTATCCACGGTTTTTCGCTCTACTTCTTCTTCTTTGGACTTCTCGACTTTAGTTTCCAATGGTGGTCGTAGTGGCTCCCGTGGTGGATGTGGCGGCTTAGTTCTCATGGTGGAGCTCGTAGTGGTGGTCGAACAGGTGGCCATGGTGACCAAAAGTGTGATAACTGTAGGGGTACTAATCACTCGCTGCTCAACTTAGCAATCTCGTTTAGGCTTTGCGTACCGCTTATCCTTCTTCCACTTCTACTGCTACTTTAGCTGATTCAGGTACTATTGCCTGTGCTGTGCTTTTGCCCCCTTCATGGATTATAAATTCTGGAGCTAGTTCCGCATGTCTGGTTCTTCTTCCTTGTTTTCTGATTTTACTCCTATTCACCATAATATTATTTTAACTTATGGTTCTTCTCACCCTGTCCGTGGGAAGGTGTTCTTCATCCTCATCCATCCTTGGCTCTACTCTCTACTCTCTAGTCTCTATGTTTTTGATTTTTCCTTTAATTTGCTTTCTGTTAGTCAATTGGCTAAAGTTTTAAATTGTTCTATAACATTTTTTCATTCTTCTTGTATTTTTCAAGACCTGTAGACCAAGAAGATGATTGGTTCGAGGCATGAGAAAGATGGCCTTTATTTTCTGAAGACTGATAGCGCCTCTCCTCACACATCTGCTGCCTTCAGTGCCTCTGTTCCTCCTTTTCAGTGGCATCCTCGGTTGGGTCATCATTTTTTAACCAAATTGAAGTTAGTTATTCCGCATTTGAGTTCTATGTCTAGTTTAGAGTGTGAAGCAATTGGGCAAACATCACCATAGCTCTTTTCTTTCTAGTAGTTATGGTCGTCAATCTGCGTCTTTTGATGTACTCTATACTGATATTTGGGGTTTTTCTCGCACTCCTAGTACTAATGGATATTTTTATTTTGTTATCTTTGTTCATGATTACTCTCGTATGACTTGGTTATTTTTACTGAAGAATAGATCTGAGTTGCCTTTTATCATTACCAAATTTTTTAATGAGATTTACACATAATTTAGCAAACGGATCAAAATTATTGGTTCTGATAATTCTTTAGAATCTATCCAGTCTACAGTTGATTCATTTTGTGTGGATCGTAGTATCATTCATCAAACTACTTGTGCCCATACCTCTCATCAGAATGGTGTCGCTGAGCGTAAATCTCGACACTTATTGGATATTGCACGTACTTTGTTATGCTAAATGCAGGTACCCAAATATTTTTAGGGTGATGCTATTCTCACTGCATATCATCTCATTAATCGTATGCCCTCTGTGGTGTTGAATAACCTGTCCCCATTTCCTTATTGTACCTTGGCTATCCGCCTTTTTCTCTCATTCCTCGGGTATCTGGTTGCATTGCCTTTGTTCATGTTCTTGATCTCAGACTTGGTAAGTTATCTTCTCGAGCTCGCAAATGTGTTTTTTTTGGGTACTCTCGCACTTAAAAAGGATATCGTTGCTATCATCCCGAGTTTCGCCGATATTTTGTTAGTGCTGATGTCATGTTCTTTGAGTCGATGTTTTTCTTTACTTCTGATGGTCACAACTTGTCTTCAGACTTTCTTTGTTGTTGTGAGGGGGAGTTCTCCGCTCCTACGCTTCCTTTGCCATTCTCCCTCCTTGTCTAGGAACCATCCCCTCCTCTACAGGAGTATCAACGCTCTCAAAATCGACCGACTGTCTCTTATGGCCCGGCCACATTATCTTTCCCGTCTGTGGTCCTTCCTCCGGTTGATGATCTGCCCATTGCCTTGCGGCGAGGTAAACGTACTTACACTTAACATCCTATTGCTCTGTACGTTTCCTATGCTCATGTCTTTTTTTGTCTTCATTCATTTGCTCGTGCCATGTCTACTGTTTCTATTCCTTCTTCTTATTAGCAAGTTATGTCATTACGTGGATGAAAACACGCTATGGATGAGAAGATGAGATGAGTGCTCTCTATCAGAATTAGGCTTGGAAGCTTACTTCTCTCCCTCCCGGCAAGCAAACAGTGGGTTGTCATTGGGTGCACACTATCAAATATCTACCAGATGGTTCCGTTGAGCGGCTTAAGGCTCGCTTAGTGGCTAAGGGATATACTCAGACTTATGGTGTTGATTATGTAGAGTCTTTTTCTCCCGTAACTCGTCTCAATTTTGTCCGGATTCTTCTATCTGTGGCAGTTAATCGTTCTTGGCCATTGTTTCAACTTGATATCAAAAATGCATTTCTTCATGGTGATATTCAAGAAGAGGTATATATGAATAAACTCTCCGGTTTTATTGTCTCTAGTAGTGAGAATATAGTTTGTCGTTTGCGTAAGGCTCTCTGTGGTTTAAAGCAGTCTCCCCGTGCTTGGTTTGATCGCTTTAGTTCTGTTGTACTTGCATATGGTTTTCAACACTCCTCAGAAGATCATTCTGTCTTCTTCCACCACTCTCCTAGTGGCTCTGTTATATTGATCATCTACATTGATGATATCATTATTTCTGGCGATGACTCTACTGGTATTATTTACTTAAAACGTCATTAGGTTAAACATTTCTGTTAAGATAGGGGTATTATTGTACTTTTTGTATGTTTAGTCTTTTCATAGAAATAACAAGTGGTAGGGAGAAAACCCGAAGTTGGGAATACTCTCGTTCACCGTTACTCTGATTTTCTCTCTTTCTCTCTCTGAAATAATTCTAACATGGTATCAGAGCAAGATTTTGTGTAAGAGAAATTCTTAGCAATCCTTCTTCCTTCTTTTCTGTTTTTTTTTTCCTCTTTTTTTCCTGATTTTAAAACAGTAAAAAAAAAAACAAAAAAACAATTCCCGTGATGATCGAATGGCCTTCAACACCAGTATTATGATTTTTCCCAATTTTTTCCTTCATCAATTCATCGTTTTTCCCAATTTTTAGCATTTTCGGCGCCGCTAGGCTTTTTCTCCACCAATCGCAATTGCGCTGCCTTTTTGCTTCAATCGATGGTCTGTTCTTCCTTCATGGGTGCTGTATGTAGCTTGAATCCATCCTATTTGATGTTTTGAGTTGATTTCAAGCTCGGTTAGGGCTTTCAGGACCTGGTTCGCTGGATTTCGCGATCTGTTTCACTAGTTTTCGTATCTCTTTGTTCTGGTTCATCTTCTACAGATGGTTTCGGTTCAGGTAAGGGTTACTCACTATTGATTGAAGCCCTTGGGTGTTTGATTGAAGTTTTCGATAGCCTCTTTAGCCTTTTTTTTTTTTGACTCTGCTACAATTGCCATGTCTGATACTGAGAAGCTCTCTGGTGGTTATAAAGACACCAAATTAACTCGTTCTGGGATTCCTACTGATAGTCCGTCTCTTCATATTAGTTTCGTCAAGTTGGATGGTAGCAATTATTTAATTTGATCTCGCTCCTGCAGTTTAGCCATCGCTGCTCGTGGTTTGTCTGGGTATCTCACTGGTGAAACCACACAATCCACTGCCGTGGGTCCTTCTCGCACACACTGGATAGAGGAGAATGCCCTTGTTATGTCCTGGTTATTACACTCTATACAGCTCTTCATTAGTTGCAGTTTTTTACTTTTAGCTACTGCCCATCTGATTTGGTCCGCTGTTGCTCAGACTTATTCGCAGACTGGCAATGATGCCTAGTTGTATGAGTTGAGGAAGAAACTCCGTGGGTTAAATTAGAGATTGATTATTATCAGGACTTCCATGATGTTTGTACTACTGATGCTACTGCTTTTCAGAAGATGGTAGAGAAGGAGCGGGTGTATGACTTTCTTATTAGCATCCATGTTGACTATGATCCGATCCGCATTCAGATTTTGGGTCGCGATCCGTTTCCTACCTTGCGACAAGCCTATGCCTATGTCCAGCAAGAAGAGAGCCGCCGTCATTCTATGGTTCATATTTCCAGTCAGAACCGTTCTGTGTTAACTGTCACCTCTATTCTTTGCCCAGGCCAGTCTAGCCATACTAAATTTGGGGAGAAGAACGGCTCTGTTACCCATGATCAGTTACATTATGAACATTGTGGTAAATCTCGTCATACTATTGACCATTGTTGGAAGTAGCATGGTCGTCCTACTCCAGGACATGGTGGTGGACGCAGTAGTGGACGTAGTGGACCTGTTCGCTCCCACGCTCATCTCTCTGAGATCCCTACTAGTACATCCATTAAGACTGGCCCTCGTTCTGAGGCAGAGTTGACTACTCTCATGCGCCTGATGACTCGGGTTGATATCTCCTCTTCTACTACTTGTACTTCCTCATCTAATTTTTCTCATTCAGGTATACCTCCTATTGCACTTAGTGCGATCGGCTCTCATACACCTTGGATCATTGACTCAGGTGCCACGGATCATATGACTGGCTCTTCTACTTTATTTTCTTCTTTCTCCACTTGTTCTAGTAAAGATAAGATTAGAATAGCCGATGATTCCTTGTCTTCTATATTTGGCAAAGGTTTTATTCATTGCTCTTCTCTTCTTTCTCTATCATCTGTCCTTTATGTTCTCAATTTTTCTACTAACCTTTTATCTTTTAGTCATCTTACTAGTTCCTTAAACTGTTCAGTAACCTTTTTCCCTACTCATTGTGTTTTTCAGGAACTGGAGATGGGGAGAATGATTGGCAGTGGTAGTGCACATGGTAGCCTGTACTTACTGGATGTTCCGTCCTTGGCCTCCGTTTCACTTTCACAGTCTGACTAAGCTTTCCATACTGATACCGGCATCTTCCGTCTACAATTACTTCAATGGCATCGCCGTTTGGGGCATCCTTCTTTTGGAGTTTTAGAGAGACATTTTCCTTCTTTAGTTAAATCTTGTTCTAGAAGTGATTTTTTGTGTGAGCCTTGTGAACTTGTAAAACATAAACGTTCTGTTTATCCTTCAATTAATAAACGTAGTAATTCCCCTTTCACTATTAGTCATTCTGATGTGTGGGGTCCCTCACCTATTACTTCTATTTTTGGTTATCGGTGGTTTGTGACATTTATTGAATGTCATTCCCGTGTTACTTGGGTTTATATGCTTCGCACTAAAAATGAAGTCTTTACCACTTTTCAAAATTTTGACCACATGGTACGCAACCAGTTTGAGGGCAACATCAAGATTCTTCGGACTAATAATGGGACTGAGTATCTTGATAATGGTTTTCATGCTTATCTAGCGGCCCATGGTATTCTTTTTCAGACCAGTTGTGTATGCACTCCTGAACAAAATGGAGTTGCTGAACGTAAAAACCGTTATCTTCTTGCAGTTGTCCGTTCCCTTCTTATTACTATGCATGTTCGCAAGTCCTTCTAAAGTGAGGCAGTTCTTACTGCGACTTATCTTATCAATCGTTTGCCCTCTAGTGTTCTTCGGTTTAGAACTCCTTCAGAGCTTCTTCCCGGGTCTCCACCTGTCTCCTCTCTTCCACCTCGGATTTTTTGTTGCACTTGCTTTGTTCATACACCAAAACACCCCGGTGGAAAATTGGACCCTAAGGCCATCAAATGTGTCTTCATTGGCTACTCTGCTACCCAAAAGGGTTATAAATGCTATGATTTGGTCTCCTGCAAATGCTTTGTTAGTATGGATGTCACTTTTTGGGAATCCGAGTCCTTTTTTAGATCTCCTACGACATCTCTTCAGAGGGAGACATCTAGCCTAGAAGAGATGTTACCATATGGTACACAGATTCAAGAGTCTCAACATGGTTTGGTTTTTTCCAAATCTTACCCTGCATGCTCTTGTTCCTAGTGAGGGGGAGATGGACCCTAGTAAAGATGGAACTGAGCTGGATGTTGGTGGACGATTAGACAGAAAGGATCTGCATTCTTATACTCGACGCTTGAAAGATCAGACTGCTTGTGTGCCACTACCATCTTGCCAGTTGCTATCTCTGTCCTCCAGCTCAGACACTCCCACTGATCCACCTAGTAAGGAGTTCTCTGTTGTTGATCTTAATACTGGAAATTTACCTATCGCCCTTCAGAAAGGTGCTAGGACATGTACTCAACACCAAATTTCTCATTTTGTCTCATATAACTCTATCAACTCCATATCGTGCTTTTGTTTCGTCCTTGTCCTTTATATCTATTCCGCAGGGTTGGAAGGAAGCCATTGAGGATCCTAAGTGAAGGCTATGGTTGAGGAGATGACAACCTTAAAAAAGAATGGTACTTTGGAGTTAGTTTCTCTTTCAAAAGAGAAGATGGCAGTCGGGTGCAAATGGGTTTTTATAGTAAAACACAAGGCAGATGGATCAGCTGAGAGATTTAAAGCAAGGCTAGTTGCTAAGGGCTTTACCCAAACTTATACTATTGACTATCAGGAGACTTTCGCTCCAGTAGCCAAAATGAACTCAGTTTGAGTACTCTTATCCTATACTCTGCTAATTTGGGTTGGCCTTTCCGGCAGTTTGATTTGGAGAATGCATTTCTTCATGGAGATATCGATGAATAAGTATATATGGATGTACCACTGGGCTTGTCATCTCGTGAAACTAAAGGTAAGGTATGCAAATTGAAAAAGGCTTTATATGGACTAAAACAGTCCTCTCTAGCATGGTTTGATAGATTCTTCAAGGCCATGCTAAGATTTGGGTACCGACAGAATCATGCAGGCCATACTATATTTATTAAGCAAAGTAATAATAACATCACTGTTCTTCTTGTTTATGTTGATGACATAATAGTGACATGTAAAGATTCTGAGGAGGTATCATTTCTTAAGGCAAACCTAGCAAAGGAATTTGTGATGAAAGATTTGGGGGTGCTCCGATATTTTCTTGGAATTAAGGCGGCTAGATCAAATAATGGGGTCTTCATTTATCAAAGAAAGTATATTCTTGACTTTCTAGAGAAAATTGATATGATGGGTTGCCGACTTGCAGATTCATCTATTGAGACTAATTATCATCTCAGTGGTGGTGATGGAGAACCTGCCGACAAGGGTCAATTTTAGTGACTTGTGGGAAGATTAATGTACCTATCTCACACCAGATTTGATATTGCATATGCTGTGGAGGTTGTCTGTCAGTTCATGCATGATTCTCGTAATATACATCTTGACAGTGCTTATCGTATTTTGCGATATCTTAAATCTGCTCCTGGCAAAAGACTTTTGTTCTCTCGTCACGGCCTTATGACATTAAAAGCTTTCACAGATGCAGATTGGGCTGATTTAGTTGATGAGAGGCGATCTACATCGGGATATTGCACATTTGTTGGAGGCAACCTATTTACTTGGCGAAGCAAAAGGCAAACAGTGGTTGCTCGATCAAGTGCAGAGGCTAAGTATAGGGCTATGGCACATGGCATTTGCGAACTCATCTGGCTCCAAATACTATTAAAGGATTTGGGTATTGAGTGCAACAAACCTATGAAGTTGTACTGTGACATAAGGCTGCTATTAATATTGCTCATAACCCTGTCCAGCATGACAGAACGAAGTATATAGAAATTTACCGACACTTCATCAAGGAGAAATTGTGTTAAGGGCCTTTTGTAAAATTTGCATATCAATTAGTAGATATTTTTACTAAAGGATTTAATAGTAAAATGTTTTAACCCATTGTATGTAAGTTGGACATTAGAAATATCTATGCACCAACTTGAGGGGGAGTATTAAGATAGGAGTATTATTGTATTTTTAGTATGTTTTGTCTTTTTGTATAAATAATAAGTGGTAGGAAGGAAACCCGAAGTTAGGAATACTCTCATTCGCCGTTACTTTGATTTTCTCTCTTTCGCTCTCTGCAATAATTCTAACAATTTCATACTAAGGATTTGGGTATTTTTTGCTTTTTTCTTGGCATTGAGATTGCTCGCTTTTCTCAGGGTATCTTTTTCTCTCAACAGAAGTATGTTCTTGATCTTTTATTTGAGATTGGCTTTCTTAGTGCTTGATCGGTTGATACTCCTATGGATTCGACGATTAAACTTGATACTGACTCTAGTGATCTCTTTTCAAATGTTAGTCGTTATCGCTGTCTTGTTAAAAAATTAATTTATCTCACAGTTACACGTCCTGACATTAATTATGTCGTTGGTGTTGTTAGTCAATTTATGCATGCTCCTCGCCAACTTCATGTTGAAGATGTTTGTCGAATTGTGCGCTACTTAAAAGTGGACCAGGTCGTGATGTGCTCTATAGGCCTTCTCGATTCTTGTCTATGGTTGGTTTTAGTGATGCAGATTGGGCTGGCAGTTGCTCTGATTGTCGGTCTACTTTTGGCTATTGCACCTTTGTTGGAGGAAACTTTGTTGCTTGGCATAGTAAAAAATAGGTAATAAAAATAAATATTCTAACATAAGTAATTTAATTAGTTATCAGATAATTTATGCTAATAGATGTTATAGATATATATCACTTAAATATTAATTCACACTATTTTAATTAATCTCGCCTTAAAGAAACTTTATTTATTTATATTATTGTCATTATTCTTTTTTTATTTTAAAAGCTAAGGTGTTAAAGGAATACTCTGCATATGTACAACGTTTTTTGGAACGTGTTCCAAAATGTAAACCTATAATATTCTTGTTTTATTTTAAAAGCTGAGGTGTTAAAGGAATACTCTGCATATGTACAACGTTTTTTGGAACGTGTTCCAAAATGTAAACCTATAATTTTCTAGCACACTAGTTTTGACAATTGACAGTTGAAGGACCCGACTTCTGGGTGCATATGATATCCCTGAGCCTGTTGCGCATACAAATTAACATAAAAATTGGCCAAAACTATAAATCGAAGGTTATGCTTAGATATATCTGATCAACATTTCAATTTTAAGCATTTAAACTTGACTATATATTTAATGGGAATGAAGTTTGTTGACGCAATTTATTTGTTGAAGAAACTTCTCTGAAAGTATGAAACTATTTGTTATAGCAATAGTATGAATAATTTTTACCATATTTTATAAGGTGAAAATGAAGGATAGCTTGAAATAAAAAAATAAATAAATAATGGAAGATAAAAGATGAAGATAGAATAGGGTTATCCACAATCTTAAGAAGCCATAATTATTGGTGATTAACCTTTCTTTCTGTGTCTCTGCATATATTCAGAAACATATCTATCTTGCAGCAACGTAGAAGAACCTTGGGTCCCAAATTCCACACTGAAGATCAGTTAGGAATAAAAGTCCTCGAATTTTTCTGCTGCTCCATGCCAAACTCTTTTCATGGAATGCAATTTTTTGGCATGCTGTTTGGATCACAAACTCATCATGGATATTTTATTATATATCTTTATGTTTAGAGCTAACTGCCGTCTTTAATCAATCCAAAACTCCACAAATTCTGTGTCTCTGAGCAGCATTTTATGCTATTTCTATATATATATTCATCAACCTTGTGGTATTAAGCATATTGATTTTATTGCAGATCTGTTGTACAAAGCTAACATGAATACTGGAAGTGTGCTAGAATATGCCCTTGCTTTTACAAGTGCTGCATTGGATAAATATTGTAGTAGATGGAGTGCAGCTCCAAAGACAGGGTTCATTGACATAACCACTTCAAAAGACTTCTATCGCATATTTAGTGGCCTCCAAATTGTAAGTAAAACCTTTTCAAAAGCCTATTTGTTTCCCCCCAGTTTAACATTTTATATAATAGATCTGCACTTAAAGAAGTATTGTCATGTCTATGGAGGCAACAGTGTGATACCATATTGGCATACCTTTCCATTACAGTAATCTTGGATGCTCTCATGTTCTTGATGTTCACCATAGCACAAAGCATGCTATTTCTTTATTATCTTCTTCATACTTTGGGAACATTGGTATCTCTATTTACAAAAAATCTGACTAAGGCAAAATGCACTAATATTTGACTGAATTTTACTTGTATTGCTTGGTTTTGGAACAAGTGTCTATCATAGTGTACTATTTTCGAACCACGACCAGCTTGTCTATTTCAAGTGCCAAAGTTAAAATGTCCATTATTGTTAATGGATATCCAACTGGTACCTTGCCACTTTTGAATGTATCCCATCCACCCAGCCCTCGGTCCCACACCCTTTACATGCTTACATTTTTATTTATGTGATGGATGTGGAAGTGGATGGTGCTGAGCACACTCTAGGCTGATTTACAAGGTTTCCTATTCAGCCAGTGGAGTTTTGAATATCTTTTGTTTCTTATTTATTTTTTTTTCTTTTTTTATATGAAGCAAATACATGACATGGGTATTTGAGGTATAGGCTTATGCTTTGAGGTACTATCAAGGTTGACGGTGCATTTGTATAATTTGAGTCAGTTAGGGTTGGTGTGGTGGACAATGTTGACCTTTGATGTTGGGTTGCGCAGTTGAATCCTTGATTTCCACTAAATTTGGGTCTACATTTCTGTCCTCCTCTAAAGCTAAATTGGATTGGCCAGTTTTGGTCTTCTTGTGGAAAGACTTCAGAAGATGATGGTGTATTGGAACTGGCAATACCTATCTATGAGTTTTAAGGCCAATAGTGGTGAAGAGTAGTCTATCTGTGTTGATGATGGTGCTCCTGTCGAGCCTGGATTTCAAATTTAAACAAACATGGCGTCACGTCCAAGAGTAATAATGGTCAAAGATAACTTAAAATGCAAAAAAAAAAAAAAAACTAGTGTAGTATATAAAACATTATTTTTTTATTCTTTTACAAAATAATGAAGAGGTTAAGTATTATAACTTTCCGTTCACAAATTTAATCTAAAAAGAACAAGATACAAACTTAGTCGACATAAATCTTTAACAAATATTTACATAAACCAGTGAAAAATTCTAAAGGCTAAAGTTGAAAAATCTTCTACCCAACTTGTAGATTTATCAAGTTTTGACTCAAATTTTGCTAAATCAATTTATTCCGATGTAGGTCTATCAAAGTCGGCACCTTGGGTTGAGTTTTCTTGTGAAAAGGTTGGGAAAAAATGCTTCAAAATCATATTAAAAGAACTCACCAGCCGAATTGCCGTTATGGCAACCATAAAAGTTGATAAGGCACCGTTAGGGTCGCTCGAACGACATTTATGCCTGTGATTCTCCCTCATACCATTTTTTGGTCACTATGTGTAACATCGTATGCCAAAACCATTATGTAACAAGCTTTTTTATGGTTATATAACATTGCTTTTTGAAATCATGCCCGTAAAAACAAGCCGGTGAAACCTAAGTTTGACCCCAAAAAAAATGGCTTCAAACTAATCAAAGCACCAAATCAAGAACAAATCGGAGTTCAGCACCTACTAATAGCATATGAATAGCCAAAAAACAATGGTGGTCATCCCAGCATCAATCAAAAAGTTAGTTCTATAAATAAGAAAACATATAAAAATGATTGAGGCATCAAATGGCTTCAAAAAATGCCACAAAAAAATAGCAATATATACCAGGACACTTCAACGAGTTGACCTATGTGATCCCTGATGTTCATCATGTCATGATCCTAACGCGCATCATTTATATTGAATTGGGATCATGATCAGCCAGGACCATATTTTAGTAAAGCCCTAACTAGATAAGACTGAGAGGAGCACATAATATGAATCATTTATTCTTATAGCAGCGAAATCATAATTTAAAATCTATTTATTAACCAATAGTGAATATAACATATCCTAAAACTACAAGCTCTCTACATATCCTTAATGATGTAGATTGGATTTCAAAGCAAGTGCTTATGTTTCATTCCCATTCCCAAGATGTCAACTAAATACATAACGGTACAATTCACGAAAAGGTATTGATCCATATATATGTACATAACGTAAGTGTTCATTTAAATCATAAGGCTGACTTCTATTCCCACAAAACCTTCTTCAGATTTCACTTCTCGTGACCTGAAGAAGTCAGCAAATGAATGCATAAGCAACACGCCCAGTGAATAGTCTAATCCTTGGAGTCATTTTCGTTCCCATAGGTATGGTTTCCATATAGCAGAGTGCATAAGGATTTGATCTAAAATCATTTGCGTAAGCAGATAACTAATATTTCATTTCAAGTTCCAAGTATCAAATCTCAAGGATTTGCAAGTACAGATTTTCAAGTAACCAAGAACAAGAACATGGGGAAATCATTTATGTATGTCATGCTCATCCATCGACAAGATTACTAGTACAAGTTGGATCGTGTCAACCCAATCTCCTACATGAATAAAACCACATAACGTGGGAGACTCGCCTCATGCATATGTTACAAGCTTGTTGAGCTTATAGTCCACCAGTGTTCACGAACTTTTCGTATTGGCAAAACCACATAATTTAGAAACAAGTTACTCCCGACCAAGTCATCTTCAGGGGTTTCACTAAAAACAAGATTAACCAAACTAAACTAAGCTTTTGTCTCAATTAGTTGAGGTCGGCTAAGTTGAGATGTAAAGTAGCAATTTGGGGTTAAAGGAAAAGAGAAAGAAGAAGTAAAAAAGACAGAAGAATATTATTATGACAAAATAATGAAGTTTAATTATAACCTCTACGCCACATTAGTATTTATATAAAAGATATCATGATAATTACAAAATGATCCTAACAGACATAAGTAATTATCTAACACTCCCCCTCAAGTAGCAGCATAGACGTCGAACATGCCTAGCTTGGAAAGAAGTCGTTGAAAACTAGAAGCAAACAACAGTTTGGTAAGGTTATCACCCAATTGATACTCGGAGCGAACATAGGGAGTTACGATCTACTTTGTCTGTAATAAATCACGAATAAAGTGACAATCGATTTCAATATGCTTAGTTTGCTTGTGAAAAACTGGATTATTATCAATAAAGATTGCGATTTGGTTATCGTAAAACATCTCCATGGGTGTAGCTATCTGGACACCAAAATCCTGAGGAAGGGATCAAACTCACAACATGTCAGAAGCAGTATGTGCCATAGCACAATACTCAGCTTTTGCACTAGAATGAGCAACCACATTCTGTTTTTTACAACTCCAACTGACACGATTACCACTAACAAAGGTACAATAACCTGAGGTAGACTGCCGATCAAGCCAATTTCCAACCTAATCAACATCACTGAAGCTAACCACAAATAATGCATCAGATGGATGATATAGCAAGCCACGACTTGGAGCACATTTTTAGAAAAAGGTATACAAGGTCCTATAAGGATCGATTCAACATTTTTTGATGTTTTTTGGTTGATTACAAGTAAGACATATCGCGACCAGTTCCGTTTTTTCGGGTTCTTCTTAGTTTCTTGATCTTATTTAGGGTTTGATACACTTATTTGGGCCTCTATTTATGTCGAGCAGGGGTGTTTTGGAGCTTCTTGGCTTGGACTGACTTCGCAACTAGGGTTTTTTGACAATTTATTTCCCTTTTCTGGTTTTTTCAGATCTACTAGAACGCTCATTGATTCTTCTGGTCTCGTACTACCTATTTCCTTGCTATTCCATAATTATATCTGATACTGGAAAGCTTTTTGGTAGCCATGAGGACACCGGGTTGCTTTGTTCAGGGACTTCTATTGATAGTTCATCTCTTTAGATTAGTCATGTCAAGTTGGATGGTAGTAATTATTTGATTTGGTCTTGTGCCTATAGTTTATCCATTGTTGTTCGCAGTGTATCTGGGTGTATCACTAGTGAAACTAAACAGTCAACAGTTATGGGGTCTTCATCTATTACTTCTATTTCTGGTTATCAATGATTTGTGACTATTTATTGACTGTCATTCCTGTGTTACTTGGATATATTTACTTCGCACTAAAAGTGAAGTCTTCATGTTTTCAAAATTTTCATCGCATGGTACGCACCCAATTTTATGCCAACATCAAAATTCTCTAGATTGATAATGGGACTAAGTATTTTGATGGTGGTTTACGTGCCTAACTAGAGGCTCATAGTATTCTTTTCCAAACAAGTTGTGTAAGCACTCTTAAATAAGATAGAGTTGTTGAATGCAAAAATCGCCATCTTCTTGAGGTTGCTTGTTCCCTTCTTATTACTATGTATGTTTCCAAGTCATTCTGGAGTGAGGCACTACTTACCGCTGCTTATCTTATCAATCATTTGCCATCTAGTGTTCTTCAGTTCAAAACTCCTTTAGAGCTTTTTCTCAGGTCACCACCAGTCTCCTCTCTTCCACCTCGGACTTTTTGTTGCATCTTATTTGTTCATGCATGTAAACGCCCGAGTGGCAAGTTGGATTCTAAGGCTATCAAATGTGTTTTCATTGGCTACTCTACTACCCAAAAAGGTTGTAAATGCTATGATCCGGCTGCTCGCAAAATATTTGTAAGTATGGATGTTACTTTTTGGGAGTCCGAGTCATTTTTCTGCTCTTCTAAGACATCTCTTTAGGGGGAGACATCTAGACTAAAAGAGATGTTACTGTCAGATACACAAATTCAGGAGTCTCAAAGTTTTCTTTTTCGACTCTTACCCCGCAAGCCCTTGTTCCTAATGGGGGGTGATGGAAAAGTTCAGTATGGATGGAACAAAGCAGGATGTTACTGGACGATTGGATAGAATGGATCAGCATACTTATGCTCGACGCTCAAAAGATTAAACGGCTCTTGCGCCACTACTACCTTGCTAGCTACTATCTCCGTCCTCCGGTGCAGACTCTTCCATTAATTCATCCGGTAATGAGTCATCTGTTGTTGATCTTGACACTTTGTAACTTACCTATCGCCCTTCGAAAAGGCGTTAGGATATGTACTCAACACCTAAACTTTTCATTTTGTCTCATATAACTTTTTATCAACTCCATATCGTGCTTTTGTCTCGTCTTTATCCTCTATATCGATTCTACCAGATTGGAAGGAAGCCATTGCAAATCCTAAGTGGAAGGAGGCTATGGTTGAAAAGATAATAGTCCTTAAAAAGAATGGTACTTGGGAGTTAGTCTTTCTCCCAAAAGAGAAGAAGGCAGTTGGATACAAATGGGTATTTACAGTAAAGCACAAGGCAAATGGATCAATTAAGAGATTCAAGGCAAGACTAGTTGCTAAGAGCTTTATCCAAACTTATGGAATTAACTATCAAGAGACTTTTGCTCTAGTAGCCAAAATGAACTCAGTTTGGGTACTCTTATCTTGTGCTTGCTAATATGGGTTGGCCTCTTCAGTAGTTAGATGTGAGGAATGCATTCCTCTATGGAGATCTAAAAAAAGAGGTATATATGGATGTACCACCAAATTTGTTATCTCGTGAAATTAAAGGGAAGGTATGCAAATTGAAGGCGGCCTTATATGGGCTAAAATAGTCCCCTCGAGCATGGTTTGATAGAGTATTCAAGGTTATGCTAAAATTTGGGTACCGACAGAGTCATGCAGACAATACTATGTTTATCAAGCAAGGCAATAATAGGATCACAATTTTTATTTTATATGTGGATGACATAGTTGTGACAGGTAATGATATTGAGGAGGCATCTTGTCTTAAGGCAAATCTAGCAAAAGAATTTGAGATGAAAGATCTGGTAGCACTACGATTTTTCTTGGCATGGAAGTGGCTAGATTAGATAATAGGATCTTCATTTCCCAAAGAATGTATATTCTTGATCTTCTAGAAGAAGCTGGTATGATGGGTTGTTGACCTGCAGACTCACCTATTGAGGCTAATCATCGTCTCAGTAGTGGTGATGGAGAACCTGTCAATAAGGGTCAGTTTTAGAGGCTTATAGGAAGATTAATATACCTATCTCACACCAAACCTGAATTGCTTAGGCTATGGGCGTTGTCAATCAGTTCATGCATGATTCTCAGTGTACATCTTGAAACTGCTTATCGTTTTTTTGTAATATCTTAAGTTTACTCCTAGAAAAAGGCTCATGTTCTCTCGTACGGCCACATGAAATTAGAAGCTTTCACAAATGCAGATTGGGTTGGTTCAGTTGATGACAGACGATCTACATTAGGGTGTTGCACATTTGTAGGAGGCAACCTGGTTACTTGATGAAGTAAAAAGCAAACATTGGTAGCTAGATCAAGTGCAGAGGCTGAGTATAGGTAGATCAAGTGCAGAGGCTGAGTATAGGCTTATGACACATGGCATTTCCGAACTTATATGAATCCAAGTACTATTAAAGGATTTGGGAATTGAGTGCGACTTGGGCATGAGAAATATCTATGCATCAACTTCAGGAAGAGTGTTAAGATAATGCTACTATTGTACTTTTGATATTTTTGGTCTTATTATATAAATAACAGTTGTAAGGGACTAAACCCTAATTCTGAGTGCTCTCTCATTCACCGTCACAATAATTCTCTCTCTGCTCTCTCTCTTCTATTTCTCTGTCTTTACATCAATCCTAACATGTTCTGATAAAGTGCTCTCATTTCTTCATCCATAACAAGTTTCCATCCAAACATCGACAAAGCCTACTTATAAGTACATGAAATATAAATAAATGACAAGGTAGTGGTAAATGAATGAAGACAAGATGACAAACGATCATACACTACAAAAGTTGTAATAAGGTGTTGTGTGCATGTACGTATACCTCGATGCAAAGCGATAGGTTGGTCAATATTATCATAAGACAAGCCAAGTAGTCAGGAACCTCTAATGAATAAGATGAAGTGGCTGGGCCATAAGAGACAATATACCTATTTCGAGATCGCTAGTATACCTACAAAGGAGGGTTAGAGGAGGATGTCGAAGGTAAGGAGACCAGTAAAGGAAGAGTGGGAGACTCGGGATGATAATAACGATATCCTTTTTGAGTACGAGAGTACCCGAGAAAGACACATTTATGAGCTCGAGGAGATAACTTATTATGACCGAGATCAAGCACATGTACAAGTGCAGTACACCCAAAAACACAAGGACTGAGAGAAAAAGTAGGAGAATTGGGGTACAACATAGAAAAGGGAGATTGGTGATCAAGAACAGCAGACGGCATTGATTAATGAGGTAACATACAGTAAGAACAACATCACTTTAAAAATGTTTGGGCACATGGGCGTGAAATATAAGGTACGAGCAACATCTAACAAATGACGGTGCTTACATTCAACAACGCCGTTTTGTTGAGATGTGTGTGCACAACTATTCTGATGAATTATACTACGATCAACACAAAATGCATTAACAGAAGACTGCATATATTCTAAAGTATTATCAGACTGAAGAATCTTAATACGCTTTTCAAATTGAGTAAAAAATTTATTATAAAACGTGAAAAGAGCATAAGGTAACCAAGTCATACGAGTGTAGTTATCAACAAAAATGAAATAATAACAATAGCCATTAGTACTTGGAATACAAAATGAACCCCAAATGTCTGTATGGATAACAGCAAAGGACTCAAACTAACGAATAGTACTACTACAAGGAAAAAAACTATGGTAATGTTTGCCTGACTGACAAGCTTCATAATAAAAAATAGACATGACTTAAGCCAAGAATGGTCAACTAAAGTTTAGCCACAGACGGATGGCCTAAACAAAAGTACCACTAAAGAAATCGTTGCACTTATGGCAGTATAGAGCCAATTTTTCTCATGCCTAAACCAGTCATCTTCTTGGTCTTGAGGTCCTAAAAGACATAAGAAGTAAGAAAGAAGGTTGCTCAGCAATGTAAAACTTTAGTTAATTGACTGATAGAAAGCAAATTAAAGAAAAAATGAGCAACATATAGACTGTAGGGTAAAGTGAAAGAAGGAGACAGATGGAGAACGCCTTGATCATGGACAGGTCAAGACAAACTATCCGCTAAGACAATATGATACTCAATATAAGTCAAATTAGAGAAAAAAGGAAGGATTAGTAGACATATGAGAGCTGCCAATAGAGTCAAGAACCCAAGATGGAGGTGTAATGACAACCCAGATAATATTACCTAGATTGGCTAACGTGGCAGTAGAAGATGAAGGCAGAATAATGCGCAATGTCTGAGCGATCTCGCTAAGTGTAGCAAACTTGCAGTAAGGGCATCATTAGAAGCAAAAAGAGGTACATGGCTAGAAGGCCCAGAAGATGACTGGGATGAGATTGGAGAAGAGCTATCTGATGGACATAATTTGGTTTACTATATTTGGCCCAACAATAAGGCTCAGTATGATTAGTAGCATCACAGAAGTCACATTTCTTATCTCTATGGAGCTACCACGACCACCACCGTGAGAGCCTCAACCCCAACTAGCACCACGACTATGCCAATAGGTCCTCGAAAATTACCACGACCACCACTGTTGGTAACTAATGTAGAGGATTCTGAAACAGAAGGAAGACCAGATGTAGCTGATGAGTGACGTAAAGAAAAACGCAATAAGCGAGAATAGGCATTAGCCACAGTACGCGAGGTCTCATTAGCAAGAATCTGATCTTTAAAACCACAAAGATCAGTATCCAACCCAGATAGTGAAGAGGCAATCATGAAGTTCTCTTAATGCCGCTTTTGTTGTTGTACATCAGTAGTGAATGGACGATGTTGTAACAATTGATCCCACAAACTCTTAAGCAGACTACAGTACTCAGATAGAGAGATTGCTTGAGTGTGAAGTTCTGCTCATATAGCTCATATACCCGTGAAGCATTACTCTGGTTCGAAAAGAAATCAGCAAGGGAGTCCCAGTTCTGTTTAGAAGTATTACAAAGTTGCACCGTTGTAGCTATATAAAGTTCTAAACTGTGCCAAAATCTTCCCATAACAATAGAATCGATAGTCTCCCTCGTAGAGAAATTGAGATTACGGTTAGTTGGAGGAGGATCCATGATGTCTGTTAATTGTTGCTTGCCTTTGAGAAAAACTTTAAATGCATACGCCCAAGCTAAATAATTAAGACCATTTGGCCATTTAGAGATCACACATCTGGGCAAATTATCATCTTTAAGATTGAGAGGGTTTGTGTCAGTTATAGCAAAGATTCTAAGACAACACAAACAAGATTCAATAACCAGATGTGATATAGATTGAAGCAATAAACCAAACACGAATAAAACGATAGTAGGTAGACACTAAAGAGTGATCTTGAAGTAAGAACAATCTAGAAAAACCAACGAATGACAAAGAACGCAGCAGCCGCAGCAAAAGGGGGGCCAAAATCCTAGAAGTCGAGAAAACCAAGTACAAACGAGATCTAAGCCAGCGATCCACTTCGAATTCAAAGAAATAAGGCCCAAATCAAGGCTATGAGCACCGGAAAGGGGATCTGAGGTGAAATCGAAGCAAGTCGGCGACCAAAAATGGAAAGTTGGCACTTAGGGTTTAGCCGCCGACACTGTTGAAGCTCGAATCCCTGTCAATGGAGTTCGAATCAACCAATCGATGAGCAAGGAGCCTTGTAGAGATGATTTCGGTACCCTATTAAGGGATTTGAACAACAAAAAACCAGATCTGGAGCTTCAATCAACGAGTCGTGATCTAAGATTCGAAATTTCCAAAAATCATTCCGTTAATTGAAAGACCCATCAAATGGGTTAAAAAAAATTCATAAAAACACCATAAGTCCCAGAGGGTCCCGACAAGTCGATCGAAGTAGATAGCGTCAACGTCGGTTAGTACGGATGATGATGTCATCCGTACGACTCTGACATTAGCCCTTCTGGTTTACCTCGATTCAAGTCTTAGATGTTCCTGGCGTGTTCTAGAATGAGATCGGAAGGCTTTGATACCAAGTTGAGTTGTAAAGTAGCGATTTAGGATTAAAGAGAAGAGAAAGAAGAAGAGAGAAAGATAAAGAAGAATATTATTATGAGGAAATAATGAGACTTAATTATAATTTCTACACCACATCAGTATTTATATAAGAGATATCACGATAATTACAAAACAATTCTAATAAACATAAGTAATTATGTAACAGGTCACATGAATCATTTTACGCGATTCCGCTATGTTGCTATATGTTCAGTTAGTTTTAATAGGTTAATATATTTTCTTAATACAACATTTTATGTCAATTTAGTCCTACCCATCCCTCTAGTGTTTTTATTACTCATAAGAAAAATGTTACAATCTAGTTTGGAAAGAGTTGTAAACAAAAAGTATCAACTACTCACCTTAGTTCTTAATCCCTTTAACTTCCTTCAAGTAAATACCCTACACATGAATTTACATACGCATATGGGAATGAATTCTTAATTGTATAAAAGGTTGTGTTACAGTTCATAGATGATATCCCAACTCATCTTGAGTCTAAAAAGGTCCATTTAAGCACTATAGATCAAGATCCAGAAAGATCCGCTCAACAGCCACTTGAACGGTACTTGAGAACCAAAGACTTGAGAGTTCTGCTCAACTACTGTTTGCCCAGCGCTTGAGCAGTAACAACAAAAATGTTCCTTTCAATTGGTGTCCGACTTCCGCTAGACCACTTCTTTACTGCAAAACTCAAGACAGCTTTGAGCTCTCAACTGCAAACAGATTTTCCCCCGTCCAGACTCATATTTGGGAAAAATTTGTGGCCAAATTGAAGCACTTGAAGTCTTAGGGTTTTGTTCTCAAGTCAAAACTCAAAGTGTGGAGGGAGATATAGTCAAAATAGTGCAGTTAGATTAATTTGAATTCTATCTTTCTCCAATGTTGGTGGAAAGGTTTTCTTCCCATTAAAATAACAATAATAGCTTAAAGCTGAAGTTCTAACATTGAATCGAGTCTTTCTTATGTTTTTTCTTTCTTTTCTTTTCTTTTCTTCCACTTTCCTTCTCTTTCTTTTGTTTTCTCTTTACTCAAAACAAATTTCCAGCACAAGCTCTTCTCTCTCTCTCTCTCTCTCTCTCTCTCTCTCTCTCTCTCTCCTTTCTTATCTTTTGCTAGAAGTATACATATAATTCTGTGGGTAGGTAGAGACAAGTCGTGGTACACAAGTGAAAGGTGAGTTGTAAACGAAGCATAAGGTGTCTAAAACTTGAGGTGCATGGTTCATGCAAATCCACTAATCAATATGATTAATCTTAATTGATCAAGATTAACTTTATTCATCATGGCTATATTTTCCAATCCCTGAGTTAATTATTCTTATGCTAATTAATTGTGATTAGTCTAAATAATTATATTTAGCTCAACGGAATGTTGATTAACATTTTTTACTTGAACTTAAAGCATAGCTAACATTAATATAAAGTCATCCTTGATTAGGAAATGCCGAAGAAGATTACGAAGTTATGTATCAGGGGATCCCTCCACTATTGATGTTACTAAAGAAAAACTGCTTTCAATGGAACCCATAGATGTTCTGAAACTAGCTAGGGACATATCTTAAAGACTGCTTTCAATGGAACCCATACATGTCAATTTCATTCTTCATACCTATCATATCTTTAAGACTCTTCTAACAAAGTAGCATGGATTCCTAAGTCTCGTTTGGTAACATTTATGTTTAGTGTTTTTTGTTTTTATTTTAAATTTTTTTGAAAATTGTAAACAAAACATGTTTGATAATTATTTTTGTTTTCAAAACAATATAAATAATTTTCAAAATTTACTAAAATCTTATAAATAGGAAAAATATGTTTTCACTTGTTTTGCAAATAATTTTTTTTTTTTCTCCACCTTCTCCGACCATCACTTTCGGTTACCCCCTCTGGCCATCACCTCTGACTATCGCTCTCCGACCACTTCCTCTGACCACCACCTCCAACTATCGCTTTCGACCATTGCTCTCCAACCACCTCCTCTGGCCACCACCTCCAATCACCTCTTCAACAACTACTTTTGGACACCACCTTTGACCATCACATACGACCACTACCTCCGATTATCACCTCTGACTATCAGTCCCGACCACCATCGTTAAGTTTTGCTATAATTACAATCTATGCGCCAAACATATATTTTATTTTTGTTTATTTATAAAATTAACAAAAACGTGTTTTTTGTTTATTATAAACGAAAAATAAAAAATTGTAAACGTTACCAAATAGGGCCCTAATGTTTTAATACTGAAAGAGGCACATAAAAATGGGACGCAATGCATCAAATGCAATAGTAGCACCTAGGGTTTACATTGTTCATACTTATGTTGACATTAGATGATGTCATTGTACGAATGATGATGTCATCATGCCACAATCACTTTACGACGATTCCCACAAGTTTTTGATGCGTTCTGAGGTTGGATCGGATCACTTTGATACCAAGTTGAATACTAAAATAGAGATTTAGGGCTTGAAGGAAGAACAAGAGAATGGAGATAAGGAGAAAAGAGAGAATAAACATGAGTAGGAAAACAATCAAGGAGGCTTAATGACCGCTTACACTTCACGTGTATTTAGATTATTAAGACAATTCCAAAAATACCTTGGTCGACATAAAGTAAACAATAAAACACTTCAGCATTCATAAATAACCATTGATGTTTGTCAACTGTAATATCTTACTATAATGTTATTGTAATTAGTGATTTAGGGAGATTGATGGAAATTGATTGATAGGAGTGATTATCAGTTGATTTTAGGAGATTGATTGTATTGTAATTATGGTACAAAGTACTTATAGGCTGATTTAGGGAAATTGATGGAGATTGATTGATATGAGTAATTATAGGCTGATTTAAGGAGATTAATTGTATTATAATTATGGTACAAAGTGATTGTAGGCTGATTTAGAGATATATGAGTGATTGTAGGCTGAAATTATGGTAATACTTTTCTATTTAATGAGAAGAGATCCTCCATTGAGAGGCATTCAGAC
>JAULJZ010165609.1:0-25599 GCA_032270985.1 Heliamphora pulchella | reverse complement strand
ACTTTGTGTGTATTGAACGGGACATTTAGGGTAATTAATTTAGTACTGACTACTGACTATATAAATTAATTCACACCTCAAAGTTATTATGAATAGTGCTTATCCTCTTATTCCAAAAATAATTATTGATTTACATATATTTAATACCCGTTGTTTTGATTCATTAGAGGGTGCGATCTTATATGGGTCTATATTCCCGGAGAGTTGAATAGCGATATTATTTATTTGGTAAATATTAATTATTGATGGAATCCACATCCCGAAAGATCGGGATTGACGATACCCCCTTAAGAATGCTTATAAGTTTTGACCGGGGCAAACCCTGCAGGTGAATTTAATTATCCGGCGATCAAATAAGTTAAGCGGAAGGGTTTAAGAAATATGAAGATACCGATTAAATTAAATTGTCAGAAATTAAATTTAATTGGTGGGTGTCGAGAATCTTAACGTGGGGAGAAATGGTAAGTATTTAATAACACGAGCTCAATGCAAGAAAGTCTTGAAATTATGGGTCAGAGTGCAATTATAGTTCTTTAGTGGGTACTGTAATTCAGTATTTTATGAAAATTGCAGAAACCGCTGCGCTTTTTCATAATTGCAGAAACTGCCTGTAGGTATCTGTGTTTCACTAGAAATCTTATTCATAATTACTCCTCATGTCCCTACTGTAACCCTGTATATATGTGAGTAGGCTGAACCAGTTTTGATTGATTTTCATATCATTCTTGATATATTATTTTTTTCTTTCAAGACTTAAAAAATATATCAGGGTTCTGTCGATACAAGTTCTCGAAGGATTGTAACCCACACTATGTTCGAGGATCACATAAGGGAATATGGTAGAAGATCTGACAGGAGTTTCAACTCGGAATCAAGTCGTAGTTGAAGATTAGATCTACAAGAGGTATTCTTCTAAATTAACTTTGGTTGCACGGGTTTTATTTTGGTCGTTTTTCATCAAAAGTTTTATTTGGAATCCGTTTCGGCGTTTGGCAGTCCAATTAATTTTTTACCAAAAATCGTTTTACAAAAACAATGATCTTGGCAGTATTGCCTCCAACAAATATAGCATGTGGTAATGTTTCATGTATCCTTTAGATAGAAATTGCATGCCATAGGATTTAGAATTTTTTTTTGACACTTATTTATTTTGAAGTGTTATGTACATATTTTATGTATTTTCTATACTTGATTTTGAAAGTCCTTTCTTTGTCTCCATTTTCTTTATTTGCATGCATTTAAAAAATTCTATTAAAGAACCCATAATGATTAGTAGAGGCCAACCTTATGGTTGGGCGAACAGGGTGCCAACACCTTTCCCGATTTGTACCTTAGCCCTCAAACCCTGTTCTCTGGTTAACGTTTTCAAGATCAATATGCCATTTTCGTTTTTCTTAGTTTTTCTCAAAAACTAAGTGGCGACTCTATTTTCAATAAAAAGGAATTTTTAAGATTTGATTTTCAAGATGTTAAAATATTTTCTAAAACATCTTTTGAATTCTCTTATTTTTGACCCCTAAATCCTAACGCCACACTGATGCACAGGGTTTTGATGCTGCATAATCGGTATATGTGTAACCGGTATATGTTCATCAACCTAACCGGTATATGTTCTTGGGAGAGTCTTTTGATAAGATCTCAGCAGAACTAGATACTGAGCCCTGTAACTACAATGAAGCATTTTAAGACAAAGATGCAGGTCTTTAGTAAAAGGTTATGAATTCAGAGATGGAATCTATGTATTCTAAACAGGTCTGGAAACTTGTAAAACCACCCGAAGGGATAAAATCCATTGGATGGAAGTGGATCTACAAGAGGAAGAGATGAGTAGACGAGAAGGTTGAAACCTTCAAAGCTAGGCTTGTTGCTAAAGGGTTCACTCAGAAAGAAGGGATCGATTATGAGGAAACCTTTTCGCAGTAGTCATGCTTAAGTCTATTCAGATTCTCTTATCCATTGCCACTCATTTCGACTACAAAATTTAGCAAATAGATGTCAAGAAAGCTTTCCTTAATGAAAGTCTTGATGAGTGTATCTATATAATATAACCAGACGAATTCATTAGAAAAGGCCAGGAGCACATACTGTGTAAGCTTAAGAGATCCATTTATGGACTTAAGCAGGCATCGAGGCCTTGGAACACTGGATTTGATCAAGTCATTAAGTCTTATGATTTTGATCAAAGTCCAGATGAGTCTTGTGTGTACAAAAAACGTGACGGAAGCATGGTGATCTTCCTAATAGTTTGTGCAGACGAATATCTTGCTCATCAAAAATGATGTGGGGTCATTATCTACGGTTAAAGTATAGTTATCTGGGCAGTTCGATATGAAGAATTTGGGAGAAGCCAGTCACATTCTTGGGATCAAACTTGTATGAGATAAAAAACAAAGGATATTAGGCTAATCACAAGCAAAATATATCGATGATATCATTTCTCATTTTAGCATGCAGGATTTCAAGAAATGATTTCTCCCTTTCAGGCATGGAATCACTCTATCCAAGGATTAGTGTCCTAAGACACCTGATGAGATAGAGAAGATGAAGACGGTTCCTTATGCTTCGACAATAGGAAGCCTCATGTATGCGATACTTTGCACTTGATCTGACATGTGGTTTGCCGTTGGTTGTTGGCTGTTGGCAGTTGGCATGGTTAGCAGATATCAGTCTAACCCAAGGCAGGAGTATTGGACTGAGGTAAAAAATATAAATAAGTACCTAAAAAGGACTAAAGATTATATGTTGATTTACCACGCAGACAGTCTAGTACCTTTGTGGTACACAGACTCAGATTTTTAGTCTGACAAGGATTCCCGTAAGTCTACCTAAGGATATTTGTTTACCTTAGGAGGTGGAGCTATAAGTTGGAGGACTATTAAGCAGTCCTGCATTGCTAATTCCACCATGGAAGCCGAGTATGTGGCAGCTTCTGAAACAGCCAAGGAGGCCGTTTGGCTCAAGAATTTCTTGTTAGATCTAAATGTGGTACCTTCAGTTCAGTCAGCTATTACACTTTACTGTAACAATAGCGGATCGGTTGCAAACTCGAAGGAGCCAAGGGTCCATAAAAAAGGCAAGCACATTGAGCGTAAGTATCACCTGATACGAGAAATTATACAAAGAGGTGATGTTGTTGTGACCAAGATCGTATTAGGAAATAACCTTATAAATTCTTTTACAAAGAGCTTACCAGTTAAGATTTTTGATAGTCATGTTGAGGGTATGGGAGTCAGATGCATGACTGTATAGTTTTGAGTATAAGTGGGAGATTGTTAGAGTTGGCCTACTGAAAATCATGTTTTTAGTATTTCATTTTATTTTTTAATAAAATTAATTTTTTTATGAGAATCTTTGTGAGCAATATATGTGTTTCATTTTTTTAATATTATGCATGGATGTTCGATATTCTGTATAGTATTTAATCTGGTGTGCGGAGTACAACTTACACACAGAAGATCAAATTTTAGATTCTTGTAGAATATAAGTTTTATGTTCACAGTTTAAATGAAAATGGACATACTATCGATACGACTGTAGCACAGAGTTTTATTAGACATGTCTTGGTTACGGGAAACAGATAATAGTGTTGTCTGTTATTATGACTTTCTGTACTAGTACACTTTGTGTGTATTGAACGAGACATTTGGGTAATTAATTTTATACTAACTATATAAATTAATTTACACCCCAAGGTTATTATGAATAGTGCTTATCCTCTTAATCCTGAAATAATTATTGATTTACGTATATTTAATATTCGTTATTTTGATTCATTAGAGGGTGCGATCTTATATAGGTCTATAATCTCGGTGAGTTTGATAGTAGTATTACTTATATGGCGAATATTAATTATTGACGAAATCTACGTTCCGAAAGATCGAGATTGATGATACTCCCTTAAGGAAACTTATAAGTTTTGACCGGGCCAAACCCTGCAGATGGATTTAATTATCCGGCGATCAAATAAGTTAAGTGGAAGGGCTTAAGGAATATGAAGATGTCGATTAAATTAAATTGTCAGTAATTAAATTTAATTGGCGGGTGTCGGGAATCTTAACATGGGTAGAAATGGTTAGTATTTAATAACATGAGCTCAATGCTATATGGTCTTGAGATTATGGGTCAGAGTGCAATTATAATTTTTTTGTTGTGTGACCTGTAATTCAGTATTATATGAAAATTACAGAAATCGCTGCTAATTTTTCATAATTGCAGATACCACTATGAGGTTTGCTTAATTGTCGAAACCGCTGATACGTATCTGTGTTCTACTGGAAGTCATACTCGTAATTACTCCCTAGGTCCCTACTGTAGCCCTATATATATGCGAATAGGCCGAACCAGTTTCATAACATGTCTTCTTAGACTAAAGCTGTTTTGGTTCTGCCGGTACGAGTTCTCGGAGGATTATTAGCCCATACTCTATCTGGGAATCGCATAAGAGAATACAGTAGAAGATCTGACATGAGCTTCAACTCAGATTCAAATCGTAGTTGAAGATTCGACCGATAAAAAGGTATTCTTCTAAATTAACTTCAGATGCACGGATTTAATTTTAATCATTCGTCATCTGGAGCCCGTTTTGGCGATTACCCGTCCAGTTAATTTTTTCCGTTAATCGTTTGTAAAAGTAAAGATCTTGGCAATCTTGCCTCCAACAATTGGTATTAGAGCCGTTTTGTTTTTTGTTTTCGATTATCGAGACTGAATAGTTTTGTAACTATTGCTAACTTTATTTTGCAGACGTTCTAATCCTAATTTTATAATGTCTTTATTTTTTATGTTATATTGAATGGTGTGAATGATGATTATTTTTTTAGTCACGGGGGTTGACCGTGATAGATTGAATGTAAGCATTCGGGACATAGGATCAATGTAATAGCTAGTTTTATATTTTTTTAATATCTGTTTAGATTATTTAAGAATAGATTGAACATGTCCAAGAACACGAAGAACGAAGCCAGCACCGGCGGTGGTTTGAGTTTTTACCGGCCACGGATTGCGGTAAGTTTTTAATGGTTTTAAACATTTTTTTGGTGAGTTTTTTTGCACTATTTATGAATAATCAATAGGATAAAAAAATAAGTCAAAAATAGCGAGGAAAAATCACCAAAATAGCCCAGTTCCGATAGCTTTGCTGGCGGCGGTTTGGCGGTGATTTTTATAACTTTTCGAACTATTTTTGGGACTATTTTTTGGGAAATTTTTTAAACATAAAATAGCAATAAAATAAATTTCAAAATACTATCAAAAACAAAAAAAAAAAAAAAAGGACCAAAATCACAACCCAAATAGGCGACAAATAGGGCGGCGGCTGCGGCGCCTAGTGGTAGCAGCTTCCAGGTAGTTTTTTGATAGTTTTTTAAAACTATTTTTGAGTATTTATTTTGACATAAAAGTAGTAATTTTTGAGAGCTTTCTTTTGATATAACGTACGTCGAAAACAGAGTTCGGGAAGAGGTCGAAAAAGTCTCGAAAAGTTGGTAGTTCGAGGCGACAGTGCTAGTGATGAGCGGTAGTCTGTTCCAGGCAATGTTTCGATGGTTTTTCGAGCTTTTTTTGAGAAGATTTTTTCATAGAAAAATATTATTTTTTGAGATCTTTCTTTTGATATAAAGTACGTCAAAAATAGAGTTCGAAAAAGTCCTGAGAAATTGGCTGCGTAGTGTTGTTGCGGCTAGCAACATTTTTTTGTTGTTTGGATAGTTTTTTTTGGCTGTTTTTGGGTAGTTTTTCAGTAGATTGTTTGATAGATAAATCTCATATTTTGAGATCTTTCTAACGGTATAAAATTCGTTGAAAATCGAGCCCGTATGAGGCGGCAGGAGCCGCTTGAAGGTGGTAGCAAGGTGGTGCCGGCGGTGGCTGGTGGTTGCCGATGACATTCTCTCTCCCGAGACTATTTTGTATGTATATCCCGATATACACGAGACTGATATGATATATATATTGATATATCAGATAGTATCAGAAAAATTTGATACAATTAAGACACTAAATCAAAGACGAATAGGGATTGAAACATCTGACTCTCTTAGGGAAACTGAAACAGTTCAGTGTTTTATTTGGATCATAAAATCGGGATATATACATATCATGTTTATATATATATAAACTGCGTGGATGATTACATATATGTTTTATTTATTATGTTAATTTAATTAATTCAAAATTTTAATTTTAATTAAAATATTTTGTAATGAAAAATAAAATTAAGTTTTTTTAATTAATTAATTTTAATTAAATAAATTTTTTTAGATATTTTATTTTTTACAAAATATCAAATTGAGATGATATTTTTTATAAAATCAGATATCTTGAAAAAACGTGAGAATTAATTCTGATTTTTGAATTAATTAAATAGAAAAATATTTAATCGAAATAAATTATTATTTTTAAAAAAATGTAGAACGTAAAATAAAATAATTAAATGTCTTTAATCGCTACCTTAACTGAAAAGCTGAAGGAAAAACTATACATTTATTAAATTTTATTTGTTACGCATTTAAATACGAAAAGATGGTTTGATAAATCAGAATCTTTAGAATCGTGCACACGGAAAGATGCTTGATTTTCTCAGATCGTACGACTTTCAAAATTAATAAATTTATTTTAATCAAATAGATTTTTATAACCCTAAAAAATATTTTAAAAATCTAAGTGGGAGAGAGAATTTATTTACAAATAAATCTTGCGGTCTCCATCACCAGTTTGTTGGTGATGCAATTAACCCCTGCGTATTGACAATAAGGCATTCCTCCCCATCGGACAAATTAATTGCGGTATCACCAGTACAAACCTCCTTTAGGGATAATTCTGAATAATTATTAATGTGGATCACTTCTCCATCTGAAGGGTTCATTGCGAAGCGATTTATTTGGGATTAGGTGATGGTTAACACATAGTTGTATATTATAGTATCCTCTTCATTTGAGTCACTGCCATTATATACTAGAACGAAACTATATCAGGTATTTAATTTTACTTGGCATAGTCAGTTGCCTAGATAGTAAAATTAAAAGGAACTGGCCTGTCTGGTCTTATGAAGGATAGTAGACGTCCTCCTATCGAGACATGCTATTCTCAGGTTACCAGGCTGCTGGCGAGTTAATTTTGAAATGGTAGAGGTAACCAAATTAAAAAAAATTTAAAGTTTTGCTCATCATAATTAACGTTTTTTTTTAATTATGTGATTCTCATAATTAAAAATGGCTTTCAACCCACTCAATTTAAAACTCAAAAAAAATAAATTAACGGGACTGAATTTTGTTAATTGAAAATGTAACTTGGATATAACTTTAACTACAATTGGTATTCCTTCAATACTAAGAAATGTGTTTGTTTCTAAAAAATGTTCTTTCTCTGGGCCGAACGCAAGAAGAAGAAAAATGTTCAGAAACAGGGAGACATTTTTTCCAGGGTAGTTAGTGGGCTACGGACTAGTGTGATAATGCCAAAAGATAGATATTTTCACTACAACCAAACTCAACACTAGAAAAAGTTATGTCCAATATTTCTCAGAAGGCAAAACAAACTGGGTAATTCCTGTTTACTGGTTGTGAAAACATATTTAGCAGTGTTATCTACCGGTACCTGGTGTGTAGATACGGGAGCCACTAATCAAGTTTGTAATTCATTGCAAGGGTTCTAAGAAACTCGACAACTTAGTATGGAGAGATTTGCTTGCATATGGGTAATAATACAAAGGTAACAGCAGTTGTAGTAGGAGATGTCACTTTCAGTTTTGGTATAGATCGAATTTTAATATTTAGAGATAGTTTTTATGTAACTGCCATTAGAAGTAACTTAGTTTCTGTTTCAGGATTGGCTAAAGACGAATATTTTATTTATTTTAATAACTTAGTTTCTGTTTCTGGATTGACTAAAGAGGAATATTTTATTTATTTTAATAACTCTTTAGTTATTAAGGATAATAAACGGATTATCTGTTCTGGTACATTGGTGGAAGATATTTATATTATTACTCTAATCTCTCCTATACTGCAACTGATCGAAATGCATAATACATCTATATTATCATATAAGAGAAAGTTTCCTTATTTAATGAACGAAACGTTTCTTTGGCACTTACGCTTGGGTCATATTAATCTAAAAAGGATAACCATACTTGTAAGAGATAGACTTTTGAGTTCATTAGAAGTAGAGGTATTTCCAGTCTGTGAATCTTGCTTAGAGGCTAAGATGACCAAGAGGGCTTTTTCGGCCAAAGGCTATAGAGCTAAAGAACCGTTGGAGCTGGTTCATTCTGATGTGTGTGGTCCTATGACAATTCGAGCTAGAGGTGGCTCTGAGTACTTCATCAGTTTCATTATTGACTACTGAAGGTATGGATACATTTACCTGATGCACCGTAAGTTTGAATGTTTTGAGAAATTCAAAGAATTCAAAACGGAGGCAGAGAAGCGTCTGGGTAAAAGTATCAAATCACTTTGGAGAGTTTAAAGACTACCTGTCATCAGAGGGGATTACATCCCAGTTAACTCCACTTGGTACTCCGTAGTAAAATAGTGTAGCAGAAAGAAGAAATAGGACTCTTATGGAAATGGTAAGGTCCATGACGAGTTATTCAGGTTTAGTCATTTCATTTTGGGGACTCGCTTTAGAGATAGCGACTTACATTCTGAATTAGATACTTTCTAAGTCAGTACCTTTTACTCCCACAGAATTGTGAACCGGGCATAAGCCTAGTCTGAAACACATTCAGATTTGAGAGTGTCCAGCACATGTGCTGAAAGGAAATGCGGGTAAGTTGGAACCAAGGACAGAAATTTATTTTTTTGTTGGGTATCCCAAGGGAACAAAGGGTGGTCTATTTTATATTCCTATTGATCAGAAGGTCATTATTAGCACCAATGCCCGATTCTTAGAAGATGATTATATTATGGATTACAGGCCCAAAAGCAATATTATTCTAGAATAACTAAGAAAAAATACCAATAGAACGAAAAAATAAGTCACTGATATCCCATTATCTTGTTGTAGTGGGAGAATTATCGAGACAGGTGCAAATCAAGAACAAGGTGCTGATGCACATGGTTTTGATGCTGCATAGTGTGTTACTATTAGTACACAGACACAAGTAGTGCCTCTTCGTAGTGGGAGAGTTGTTCATCAACCTAACCGGTATATGTTCTTGGGAGAGTCTTTTGATAGGATCCCGACAGAACTAGATACTGAGGCTTATAACTACAATGAAGCACTTCAAGACAAAGATGTAGATCTTTGGTAAAAGGCTATGAATTCAGAGATGAAATCTACGTATTCCAAACAGGTCTGGGAACTTGTAGAGCCATCCGAAGGGATAAAACCTGTTGGATGGAAGTGGATCTACAAGAGGAAGAGATGAGCAGACGGGAAGGTTAAAACCTTCAAAGCTAGGCTTATTGCTAAAGGGTTCACTCAGAAAGAAGAGATCGATTATGAGAAAATCTTTTCGCGGTAACCATGCTTAAGTCTATCTAGATTCTCTTATCTATTGCCACTCATTTCGACTACGAAATCTAGCAAATAGATGTCAAGACTGCTTTCCTTAATGAAAGTCTTGATGAGTGTATCTATATGATACAACTAGATGAATTCATTGTAAAAGGCCAGGAGCACATACTGTGTAAACTTAAGAGATCTATTTATGGACTTAAGCAGGCATCGAGGTCTTGGAACACTGGATTTGATCAAGCCATTAAGTCTTACGATTTTGATCAATGTCCAGATGAGTCTTGTGTGTACAAGAAGTGTGACGGAAGCATGTTGATCTTCCTAATACTTTATGTAGACGAATATCTTGCTCATCGAAAATGATGTGGGGGCATTATCTATGGTTAAAGTATGGCTATCTAGGCAGTTTGATATGAAGGACTTGGGAGAAGCAAGTCACATTCTTGGGATCAAGTTTATGCGAGATCAAAAACAAAGGATGTTGGGCTTATCACAAGAAAAATATATTGATGATATCTTTTCTCATTTTTGCATGCAAGATTCCAAGAAAGGGTTTCTCCCCTTCAGGCATGAAATCACTCTATCCAAGGATCAGTGTCCTAAGACACCTGATGAGATAGAGAAAATGAAGGCGGTTCCTTATGCTTCGACAGTAGGAAGCCTCATGTATATTATGCTTTGCACTAGACCTGACATTTACTTTGCCATTGGTTGTTGGCTGTTGGCATAGTTAGCAGATATCAGTCTAATCCAGGGCAAGAGCACTAGACTGCGGTAAAAATTTTAATCAAGTAGCTGAAAAGGACTAAAGATTATTTATTAGTTTACCAGGCAGACAGTCTAGTACATTTGCGGTACACAGACTCAAATTTTTAGTCTGACAAGAATTCCCGTAAGTCTACCTAAGGAGCCAAGGAGGTCGTTTGGCTCAAGAATTTCCTATTAGATCTAGATGTGGTACCTTCAGTTTAGTTGGCTATTACACTTTACTGTAACAATAGCAGATCGATTGAAAACTCGAAGAAGCTAAGGGTCCATAAAAAAGGTAAGCGCATTGAGCGTAATTATCACCTGATACGAGAAATTATATAGAGATGTGATGTTGTTGTGACCAAGATTGTATTAGGAGATAACCTTACAAATCTTTTTACAAAGAGCTTACTGGTTAAGACTTTTGATAGTCATGTTGAGGGCCTGAGAGTCAAATGTATGGCAGCATGATTTTGAGTTTAAGTTAAAAATTGTTAGAGTTAGTTTATTGAAAATCATATTTTTAGTATTTAATTTTATTTTTTAATAAAATTAATTTTTCTTTTTATGAAAATCTTTATGAGTAATGTATGTGTATCATTTTTTTAATATTATGCATGGATGTTCGATATTTTGTATAGTATTTAATCTGGTGTGTAGAGTATAACTTGCACACAGAAGATCAGATTTTAAGTTTTTACAGAATATAAGTTTTATGTTTACAGTTTAGATGAAAATGAACATACAATCAGTACGACTGTAACACAGAGTTTTATTAGGCATGTCTTGATTATAGGGAACAGATAATAGTGTCGTCTATTGTTCTGACTCTCTGTACTAGTACACTTTGTGTGTATTGAACAGGACATTTGGGTAATTAATTTTATACTGACTATATAAATTAATTTACACCTCAAGGTTATTATGAATATTACTTATCCTTTTAATCCTGAAATAATTATTGATTTGCGTATATTTAATATTCGTTGTTTATATTCATTAGAGGGTGCGATCTTATATAGATTTATATTCTCGGTGAGTGAGATAGCGGTATTACTTATATGGCGAATATTAATTATTAACAGAATCCATGTTCTGAAAGATCGGGATTGATAATACTCCCTTAAGAAAACTTATAAATTTTGACTGGGTCAAACCCTGCAAGTAGATTTAATTATCTGACGGTCAAATAAGTTAAGTGAAAGGGCTTAAGATTTATCAAGATGTTGATTAAATTAAATTATTAATAATTAAATTTAATTGGCGGGTATCGAAAATCTTAACGTTAGGAGAAATTGTAAGTATTTAATAACAGGAGCTCAATGCTATATGGTCTTGAGATTATGGGTAAGAGTGCAATTATAGTTCTTTAGTAGTGTGAACTGTAATTCAGTATTTTATGAAAATTACAAAAACCGCTGCTGGTTTTCATAATTATAGATACCGCTATGAGATTTGTTTAATTGCAGAAATCGCTGATACGTGTCTGTGTTGCACTGGAAGTTTTACTCATAATTACTGTCCAGATTCCTGCTGTAGCCCTATATATATGCGGGTAGGTTGAACTAGTTTCATAACTTGTCTTCTAAGACTAAAGCTATTTTGATTCTGTCGGTACGAGTTCTCGGAAGATTATAGCACATACTATATCCGAGAATTACATAAGAAAATACAGTAGAAGATCTGACAAGAGCTTCAACTCGGATTCAAATCATAATTGAAAATTCGATTAGTAAAAATGTAATTTTCTAAATTAACTTTGGATGCATGCGTTTTAATTTGATCGTTCGTCAACAAAAGTTTCATCTGGAGCCCGTTTTAGCGATTGCCTGTCCAATTAATTTTTTTCGTTAATTGTTCGTATAAACAAAGATCATGACAGTTTTTCCTTCAACATTTTTCCTTTCATTTTTGTCAGAATAATTTTACTTTTGGTTCTGTGGTCCATAATATAATCCTCTTTCAAGAATCGGCGCATTGGCGCTAACAATAACTTTTTGATCCTTAGAATTATAAAATAAATTACCCTTCGTTCCTTTAGGATACTCAACAAAGAAACATACTTCTTTTCTCAGTTCCAACTTACCCGCGGTCCCTTTCAGCACATGTGCTGGACACCCCGAAATCTGAATATATTCAGACTAGGCTTATGCGTAGTCCACAATTCTATAGGAGTAGAAGGTACTGACTTAAAAGGTACCAAGTTCAGAATATAAACTGCTGTCTATAATGCGAGTCTCAAAAATGAATCGGGTAATTTCGAATAACTCATTATCAACCTTACCATATCCATAAGAGTCATATTCCTTCTTTCTACTACACCATTCTGCTGCGGAGTACCTAGTGCACTCAACTGGGATATAATTCTTTTTTATGACAAGTAGTTGCTAAACTCTCTAAAGAGATACTCACCACCACGGTCGGATTGTAGTGATTTGATACTTTTACCCAAACTCTTCTCTGCCTCCACCTTGAATTCTTTGAATTTCTCAAAGCATTTAGACTTATGGAGCATCAAGTAAATGTATCCATACATTGAGTACTCGTCAATGAAACTGACGAAGTACTCAAAATCACCTCTTGCCTGGATAGTCATAGGACCCCACACATCAGAGTGAACCAATTCCAACGGTTTTTTAGCTCTATAGCCTTTGACCAAAAAGAGCCTCTTGGTCATCTTATCCTCTCAGTAGGACTCACAAACTGATAGTGCCTCCACTTCTAATGAACTCAATGGTCCATCTTCTACCAGTTTATTTATCCTTTTTAAATTAATATGACCCAATAATAAGTGCCAAAGAAACGTTTGGTACATTAAAGAATGATCATTTCTCTTATATGGTAAATAAGATGTGTTATTCAATTCAGTTAGTTGTAGTGTAGGAGGGATAGGAGATATAACATACAGATCATCCACCAAAGTATTAAAACAAATAAAACGTTTATTTTTCTTAATAACCCAGAGTGATTAAAATGAACAGAATATTTGTTCTTTATTAAATTCCTTCTAATAGAAGATACATAAAGACAATCTTTTAAAAGTAAAATCCTATCTCTACTAAAGCTGAGGGTAACATCTCCTACTGTAACTGCTGCTACCCTGGTATTATTGTCCATATGTAGGTAAATTTCTACATCACTGAACGGCCTAGATTCTTGGAACCCCTACAAAGAATTGCAGGCATGATTAGTGGCTCTCCTATTTGCACACCAGGTACTAGTAGATAACACCGCTAAATATGTTTCAACCATTAGTGAACAGAAATTACCTTGCCTATTTTGCTTATTGAGAAAAACTGGGCACTACTTTTTCCAATGCCCCAACCAGTTACAATGATAACACTTGCCTCTTGGCTTCTTCACACATGTTTTTGGCCCCTTAGCTGCTTTTGGACCTGTGCCTCCCTATTTCTGAATTTTTTTCTTCTTCTTGCCTTTCGACTTAGAGGAAGAACTTTTTTTAACCTCATACGCACTACCTATCTTCTTAAGAACACCCTCAGCTGCTTGAAGTTCTTTAAGAAGTTCTTCTACTGAAAAGTTGAGCATATTCATGGAATAATTCAGGAAGAATAGCGTAAAGCTATTAGGCATTGATTGGAGTATGATATCGACCTGGGTTTCTCCATCAATCTCAGCTCTTAGGATCTCTAGTTAATTCAAAAGACAGATCATCTTCGGAACATAATTCCTAACTGGGGTGCATTCAGCCAAGCTTGTATTCATCAGAGATTTCATGGTCATCGGCCTAGCAGCATGATTTCTAGGCATAGAATGATGCAGATGCTACAATACATTTGACATAGAAGCCAAAATGTAACAGCGGGCCATCGATCAGCTTTCTATCAATTCTACTAAGCTTGGGTTTCCTGTTCGGTCACCCCCTCATCAGGTACTGGTAGACAAATTGTCAGGGTTGTATATTAAAAACCATACATTTTATATGGTTTTAGTATTTAATTTTATTTTTAATAAAATTATTTTTTTATTTTATGAGAATCTTAATGAGTAATGAATACAATATCATTTTGTTTAATATTATGTATGATTGTCCTTTATTCTGTACAGTATTTAATATGGTGTGTAGAGTTCGGCTTACACACAGAAGACCAGATTATAAATTCTTGCAGAATATAAGTTTTTTTTCATGGTTTAGATGGAGATGGACAAACCTGTTAGGGTTGTTATACTGAAAGTCATATTTTTAGTATTTAATTGTATTTTAATAAAATTAATTTTTTATTTTATGAGAATCTTTATGAGCAATGTATGTATATTATTTATTTAATATTATGCATGAATGCCCTTTATTCTGTACAGTATTTAATCTGGTGTGTAGAGTACAGCTTACATACAGAAGATCAGATTTTAGGTACTTGTAGAATATAAGTTTTATGCTCACAGTTTAAATAAAAATGGACATACCATCGATACGACTGTAGCATAGAATTTTAGTAGGCATATCTTAGCTATGGAGAATAAATAATAGTATCGTCTATTGTTTCGACTCTCTATGGTAGTACACTTTGTGTGTATTGAACAAGACACATTGGAGTAATTAATTTTATACTGACTATATAAATTAATTCACATTCCAAGATTATTATGAATAGTGTTTATGCTCTTAATCCTGAAATAATTATTGATTTACGAATATTTAATATTCGTTGTTTTAATTCATTAGAGCGTGCGATCTTATATGGGTCTATATTTTCGGTGAGTTGAATAGCGGTATTATTTATGTGATGAGTATTAATTAATGGCGAAATTCACGTTTCGAATAATCGAGATTGACGATATCCCCTTAAAAAACTTATAGTTTTGATCAGGTCAAACCCTTCAGGTGGAATTGATTATCTAGTAGCCAAACAAGTTAAGCGGAATGGTTTAAAAAATTTCAAGATGTCGATTAAATTAAATTGTTAGTAGTTAAATTTAATTAGCGAGTATTGAGAATCTTAACGTGAAGAGAAATGTTAAACATTTAATAACTAAAACTCAATGCAAGATGGTCTTGAGATTGTCGGTTAGAATGTAATTATAGTTCTTTAGTAGTGTAAACTGTAATTTAGTATTTTATTAAAATTTCAGAAATTGTTGCAAGGTTTTTATAATTGCAGATACCGCTATGAGATTTGCTTAATTGCAAAAATTGCTGGATACGTATCTGTGTTCCACTAGAAGTCTGATTCATAATTACTCCACAAGTCCCTATTGTAACCTTATAAATATGTGGGTAGGCTGATCCATATTCATAACTTGTCTTTAAGAATAAAGCACTCCAAGTTTTGTTGGCACGTGTTCTTGATAGATTATAGCTCACACTATATTCGAGAATTACATAAAGAAATACAGTAGAAGGTCTAACATGAGTTTTAACTTGGAATAAATAAAACGTAGTTGAAGGTTTAACCGGTAAGAAGGTATTCTTCTAAATTAGTTTTGATTGCACATGTTTCATTTTGATGGTTTGATGTCAAAAGTTTTATCTAGAGTCTGTTTTAGTGTTTGTCCGTTCAGTTAATTTTTACTGAAAATTATTTGCAAAAATAATTATCTTGACAGTTTTGCCTCCAATAATTGATCTTAGAGCCGTTTTATTTTTTGTTTATGGTTATCGAGGTCGGGTAATTTTAGAACTGTGCTAACTTTGTTTTGCATACGTTCTAAATCATGGTTTTATGATCATCATATTATATCTCATGTTTGATTGAATGCTTTGAATAATAATTTAATTTTTTAATCACGAGGGTTGATCATGATAGATTCAGATTTTTTTTAGTATCGAATGTGAGCCTTTGAGACATAGGTACTGATATAATAGCTAATTTTATATTTTTAAATATCTATTTAAATTATTTTAAAAAAATATTGAATATCCAAGAACATGAAGAACATGCGATGGTTTTAGGAGTTACGAGCCACAAATCGCGGTGGTTTTTGCACGATTTTTTGACTTGTTTTTTCGCACCTTTTTTTTTTGCAATTTTTAGGCTTAAAAACAATATTAAAAACTATTCTGAAAACACGAAAAAAAATTGCATAAAAAAAATAGCCCGTCAGCGACACCACTGGCGGCGGTTCGGGGCCGTTTTTCTATAGTTTTTTCGATATTTTTTAGACTAGTTTTGAACAAGTTTTTTTAGCATAAAATAGCAGTAAAATATCATTGGAAAGATAGTCCAAAAAGTGGGAATAACAGCACCAAACAGTGGAGAAAAAACCAGGCGGCGGCAGTAGCGGTGGCTTTCGGGGCTATTTTTTGGAACTTTTTCAGACTGTTTTCGAGGCATTCTTCGAAGTATCATATAGCTGGATATTTGAGCTATTTTTTCAAAAGAAAAATAGGAGCCAAAACATCATCGAAAAAAGCTCAAATAGTGGGCTGTTTGGGGCAGCGGTGCAACAGGGCGGTGGTGGCTATTTTGAGTAGTTTTTTGGGTTGTTTCTCAGGCTGTTTTCAAATTAGATTTTTGGTAAAAGAAATACTAATTTTTTAAAGCTATTTTTTAGTATAAAAAGCATCAAAACGAAGCAACGAGGCAGTAGCAAAAGCCGCCTGAAGTAGGCGGCCAGGGGAGGCGCCGGCAGTGGCTGGTGGCTGGGGGCCAATGGTGGTTCGGCTATTCTCCGGGACTGTTTTGATCTTTTTCTGATATAGTTGAAAACTGTGATATGATATACTAGTATATCACAATGTATCAGAGAATTCTTATGCAATCAAGATAAAAGAATCAGACAGGAATGAAAATTATTACAACTTATCTTCAACATGAGACTAAAACCTTTCAGTATTTCACTTTAATCATAAAATCAAAATATATGCATATCGTGTTTATATGTATATGAACTGTGTAGATATATATCTATTTTATTTTTTCCTGTTTATTTAATTAATTCGAGAAATTCGATTTTAATTAAAATATTTTGTAATAGAAAATAAAATTAAGTTTTTTTTAATTAAAGTTTTTAAGTAAATGGAAAAATTTTAGATATTTTATTTTTTACAAAATATCACATTTAAGATAATTTTTTATAAAATCGAATATCTTGAAAAAATGTGAAAATTAAATTTAAATTTTGAATTAATTAAATGAAAAATATTTAATTGAAATAAATTATTATTTTTTGAAAAATGTAAAATAAAAAATAAAATAAATAAATACCTTTTATCACTTCCGTAACAAAAAAGTTGAAGGAAAAACTGTGCATTTATTAAATTTTATTTGTTACGCATTTAAACACGAAAAGATGGTTTAACAAATCAGAATCTTTGAAATCGTGTACACGGAAAGATGTTTGATTCTTTCAAATTGTGTGATTTTTGAAATTAATAAATATATTTTAATTAAACAAATTTTTATAAACCTCAAAAATGCTTTAAAAATCTAAATGGAAGAGAAAATTTATTCACAGATAAATCTCACGGTCTCCATCACCAGTTTGTAGGTGATGCAATTAAACCCTACGTGTTGGCAGTAAGATCTTCCTCCCCATCGGACAAATTAATTGCAGTATCACTAGTACAAATCTCCTTTAGGGATAATTTTAGATAATTGTTAGTATGAATCATTTCTCCATCTGAAGGGTTCATTGCGAATTGATTTATTTGGAATTAGGTGATGGTTAATACTTAGTTGTATATAATAATATCTTCTCTATCTAAGTCAATGCTATTATATAGTGGACGGAAACTATGCCAGCTATTTAATTTTAGTTAGCAGGATTAGTTGACTAGATAGTAAAATTAATAGGAATTGGCCTGTCTAGTCATATGATGGATAGTAGATATCCTTCCATCGAGGCATACTATTCACATGTATCAGACTGCTGGCGAATTTCTTTTAAAATGGTATAAAAAATTAAATTAAAATAAATTTAAAATTTGGCTTATCATAATTAACGGTATTTATTAATTATGTGATTCTCATGATTAAAATAACTTTCAACTCACTCACTTCAGTACTCAAAGAAAACCAACTTACGTGACCAAATTATGTTAACTGGAAACGAAACTTAGACATTATCTTAACTGCCGATGATTATAAATTTGTATTAACTAAGATATGTCCACCAGTACCGGATGTGGGGGCGACCGAACAAAAAATCCAAGCCCATCAGAAGTGGAAAAAAACTGATAAGATGGTTCGCTATTATATTTTGGCTTCAATGTCAAATGTCTTGTAGTATCAGTATCAGTTTATGTCCAATACCTATGACATAATTATGAAACTCAAAGAAATATTTAGAGATTAAAATCGTGTTGGTAGGAAGGTGGTCATGAAGTCTCTAATGAATGTAAACATAGCTGAAGGCACCCCCAATAAGGGATCATGTTCTGAAGATGATCAGTATTCTGAATGAACTAGAGATCTTCGGAGTTGAAATTGACGGAAAAACTCAGGTCGATATCATACTACATTCACCGTTTGAAAGTTTTAAGCAGTTTTTCCTGAACTACACCATGAATAAGCTCAGCTTTTCATTTGCAGAACTTCTTAAGGAACTTCAAGCAGTCGAGGGTGTTCTTAGGAAGCTAGGTTCTGTGTATGTGGCTGAGAAATGTTCTTCCTCTAAGCCGAAAGGTAAAAAGTAGAAAAAGGTTTAGACACAGGGAGGCACAGCTGTAAAAGCAGTTAAGGGATCAAAAGATAGTGTGAAGAAGCCGAAAGGCAAGTGCTAGTACTGTAACAAGTTTAGGTATTGAAAGAAATAGTGTCTGATTTTTCTCAGTAAGCGGAACAAATCAAGTAATTTCTATTCTCTGGTGGTTGAAACATGTTTAGCGGTGTTATCTACCGGTATCTAGTGTATAGATACGGGTGCCACTAATCATTTTTATAATTCTTTATAGGAGTTCTAGGAAACTAGGCAGCTCAGTGATAAAAAAATATATCTGCATGTATGCAATAATACAAGGGTAACAATAGTTGCAATAGGAGATGTCACTCTCAGTTTCAGTGGAAATAGGATACTTTTTTTGAAAGATTATCTTTATGTACCATCGATTATAATAAATTTAATTTCAGTCTCGAGCTTAATAAAGGACAAATATTCTGCTCATTTTGGTGACTCTATCGTTGTGAAGAAAAATAAATATTTTATTTGTTCTGGTACATTGGTGGATAATCTGTATATCGTATCTCTTATCTCTCCTACACTGCAACTAACTGAAATGAATAACACATCTAATTTACTGTATTAGAGAAAGTTTCATTCTTTAATGAAGCAAATGTTTCGTTGGCACTTACGCTTGGGTCATATTAATCTAAAAAGGATAAATAGACTGGTAACAGATGGACCTTGAGTTCTCTAAAAGTAGAGGCACTTCTAGTTTGTAAATCTTGCTTAGAGAGTAAGATGACCAAGACGCCCTTTTCGGCCAAAAGCTATAGAGCTAAAGAACCGTTGAAACTGGTTCACTCTGATGTGTGTGGTCTTATGACTATTCGGGTTAGAGGTGAGTTTGAGTACTTCATCAATTTTATTGATAACTGCTAAAGATATGGATACATTTACCTGATGTATCGTAAGTCTCAATGCTTTAAAAAATCTAAAAAATTCAAGGCGGAGGCAGAGAAGCGTCTAGGTAAAAGTATCAAATCACTACGATCCGACCGTGGTGGGGAATACCTCTTTAGAGAGTTTTGGGGATTACTTGTCATCCGAAGGGATTATATCTCAGTTGACTGCACCTAGCACTTTGTAGCATAATGGTGTAGTAAAAAAAAGAAATATGACTCTAATGAAGATGGTAAGGTCCATGATAAGTTATTCAGGTTTCTCCGATTCATTTTGGGAACTCACATTAGAAACAGCAGCTTACATTCTGAATTTGGTACCTTCTAAGTCAGTACCTTTTACTCTTACAGAATTGTGAACCAGGCGTAAGCCTAGTCTGAAACACATTCAGATTTGGGGGTGTCCGTCACATGTGCTAAAAAGGAACGCAGGTAAGTTGGAACTGAGGACAGAAGTCTGTTTCTTTGTGAGGTATCCCAACAAAACGAAGGGTGGTATGTTTTATAATCATAAGGATTAGAAGGTCATTGTTAGCACTAATGCATGATTCTTAAAAAAGGATTATACTATGGATCACAGGCTCAAAAGTAATATTATTTTGGAAGAACTAAGAGAAAATACCAGTAGAAGGGAAGAGGAACCACAAGTCACTGATATCCTATTGCCTCATCATAGTGGGAGAATTATCGAGACAGGTGCAAATCAAGAACATGGTGCTAATGCAAACAATTTAGATTCTGTATAGCATGTTATTGCTAGTACACAAACACAAGTAGTGCCTCGTCGTAGTAGGAGGGTTGTTCATCATCCTGATTGGTATACTTTCTTGGGAGTGTCTTTTGACAAGATCTTAATAGAACTAGATACTGAGCCCTATAGCAACAATGAAACATTTTAGGACAAAGATGCAGATCTTTGGTAAGGGGCTATAAATTCTTAGATAGAATCCATGTATTTCAATCAGGTTTGAAAAGTTGTAGAACCACCCGAAAAGATAAAACCTATTAGATGCAAGTGAATCTACAAGGGGAAGAGAGGAGCAGACATGAAGGTTGAAACCTTCAAAACTGGACTTGTTGTAAAAGGGTTCACTCAGAAAGAAGAGATCGAGTTTAAGAAAAAATTTTCGCTGGTAGCCATGCTTAAGTCTATCTGGATTCTCTTATCCATTGTCGCTCATTTCAATTCTGAAATCTAGCAAATAGATGTCAAGATAGCTTTCCTTAACGAAAGTCTTGATTAGTGCATCTATATGATACAACAAGATGAATTCATTACAAAGGGTTAGGAGCACATGTTGTGTAAGTTAAAGAGATCCATTTATGAATTCAAGCAGGCATCGAGGTCTTGAAATACTCGATTTGATCAAGCCATAAAGTCTTATGATTTTTATCAGAGTCCAGATGAATCCTGTGCGTACAAGAAGTGTGACAGAAGCGTTGTGATTTTTTTAGTACTTTATGTAAACAATATTTTGCTCATCGAAAATGATGTGGGGGCATTATTTATAGTTAAAGTATAGTTATCTGGGCAAGTCAATATGATGGTCTTGGGAGAAGTCAGTCACATCCTTGGGATCAAACTTGTATGAGATCAGAAATAAAGGATGTTAGGTTTATCACAAGTAAAATATATCGATGATATTCTTGCTTGTTTTAGTATGCAGGATTCCAAGAAAAGATTTCTCCCTTTCAGGTATAGAATTACTCTATCCAAGGATCAGTATTCTAAGATACCTGATAAGAAAGAGAAGATGAAAATTGTTCCTTATGCTTTAGCAGTGGAAAGCCTCATAAATGCTATGCTTTGCACTAGACCCGACATATGTTTTGCCGTTGGCATGGTTAGCAGATATCAGTTTAACACAAGGTAGGAGCATTGGACTATGTTAAAGAATATAATTAAGTACCTGAAAAGGACTAAGAATTATATGTTAGTTTACTAAGTAAACAGTCTAGTACCTTTGGGGTACACAGACTCAGATTTTTAGTCTAACAAGAATTCACGCAAGTCTACCTTAGCATATGTGTTTACCTTAGGAGGTGGAGCTACAAGTTGGAGGAGTATCAAGCTGGCCTGCATTGCTGATTCCAAATGGAGGCCGAGTATGTGGCAGCTTTTGAAGCAGTCAAGGAGGCCGTTTAGCTTAGAAACTTCCTGTTAGATTTAGATGTGGTCCCTTCCGTTCAGTTGGTTATTACACTTTATTGTGGCAATAGTGAAGCGTTTATAAACTCGAAGGAGCCATAGGTTCATAAAAAGGAAAGCACATTGAGCGTAAGTATCACTAAATACGAGAAATTGTACAGAGAGGTGATACTGCTATGACCAAGATTTCATCAGAAGATAACCTTACAGATCCTTTTACAAAGAGTTTATCGGCTATGACTTTTGATAGTCATGTATAGGGCATGGGAGTCAGATGTATGGCAACATAATTTTGAGTATAAGTGGGAGAATGCTATGATTGGTATACTAAAAATCATATTTTTAGTATTGTATTTTATTTTAATAAAATTAATATTCTATTTTATAAGAATCTTTATGAGTAATGTATGTATATCATTTCTTTAATATTATACATGGATGTTATTTTTTCTGTATAGTATTTAATCAGGTGTATAGAGTACGACTTGTACACAGAAGATCAGATTTTATGTTTCTTACAGAATATAAGTTTTATATTCACAGTTTAGATGGAAATTGACATACTATCAGTACGACTGTAGCACAGAATTTTAGTAGACTTATCTTGGTTATGGAAAACAGATAATAGCTTCGTCTATTATTTCGACTCTCTGTATTAGTATACTTTGTGTGTATTGAATGGGACACATTGGGGTAATTGATTTTATACTGACTATATAAATTAATTTACACCGGAAAGTTATTATGAATAGTGGTTATACTCTTAATCCTGAAATAATTATTGATTTGCGTATATTTAATATTGATTGTTTTGATTCATCAGAGAGTGCGATCTTATATGGGTTTATATTCCCGATGAGTTGAATAGCGGTATTATTTATATGATGAATATTAATTATTGACGGAATTCATGTCTCAAATGATCGGAATTGACAATACCCGCGTAAGGAAGCTTATAAGTTTTGATCAGGCTAAACCCTGCAGGTAGATTTGATTATTCGACGATCAAATAAGTTAAGCAGAGGGCTTAAGGAATTTCAAAATGTCGATTAAATTAAATTGTGAGTAATTAAATTTAATTGGCCGGTATCGAAAATCTTAACGTGGGGAGAAATGTTAAACATTTAATAATAGGAGCTCAATGTAAGATGGTCTTAAGATTGTGGGTCGGAGTGCAATTAAAGTTATTTAGTGGTGTGAATTGTAATTTAATATTTTATATAAATTACAGAAACCTCTGCAATGTTTTCATAATTGCAGATACCGTTAATGTGAGGGTTGGTATACCATATTTTTAGTATTTAATTTTATTTTAATAAAATTAATTTTTTATTTTATGATAATCTTTATGAGCAATGTATACATATTATTTCTTTGTTATGCATGAATGTCCAATATTCTGTATAGTAATTAATCTGGTGTGTAGAGTACGGCTTACACACAGAATACCAGATTTTAGATTCTTGCAGAATATAAGTTTTATATTAACAGTTTAGATGAAAATAGACATACTATCGGTACGACTGTGGCACAGAGTTTTAGTAGACCTGTCTTGGTTACAGGAAACAGATAACAGCGTCGTCTATTATTCCGATTTTCTGTGCCAGTACACTTTGTGTGTATTGAACGGGACATTTGGGATAATTAATTTAGTAATGACTACTGATTATATAAATTAATTTACACCCCAAGATTATTATGAATAGTACTTATCCTCTTTATCCTGAAATAATTATTAATTTGCTTATATTTAATATTTGTTGTTTTGATTAATTAGAGGGTGCGATCTTATATGGGTCTATATTCCCAGTGAGTTGGATAACGGTTTTATTTATATGAAAAATATTAATTATGGACAGAATCCACGCCACAAAAGATTGGAATTGACGATACCCACTTAAGGATGCTTATAAGTTTTGACCGGAGTAAACCCTGCAGGTGGATTTAATTATTCGGCGGTCAAATAAGTTAAGCGGAAGGGCTTAAGGAATATCAAGATACCGATTAAATTAAATTGTTAATAATTAAATTTAATTGGCGGGTATCGAAAATCTTAATGTGGGGAGAAATGGTAAGCATTTAATAACAGGAGCTCAATGCAAGAAGATCTTGAGATTATGGGTCAGAGTGCAATTATAGTTCTTTAGTGGTATGAACTGTAATTTAGTATTTTATGAAAATTGCAGAAACCACTGCTGGTTTTTCATAATTGTAGATACCGCTATGCGTCTTTCTTTTATTGCAGAAACCGCTGGTAGGTGTTTGTGTTCCACTTGAAGTCTAACTCATAATTACTCTCCAGGTCCATGTTGTAGCCCCATTTTTAGATGATTTTTATCATTATTGATATATTATTTTTGTCTTTCAAGACTTAAGAATATATCGAGGTTCTGCAGGTACGAGTTCTGGGAGGATCGTAGCCTACACTACGTTCGAGGATCGCATAAGGGAATACAGTAGAAGATCTGACTGGAGTTTCAACTAAGAATCAAGTTGTAGTTGAAGATTAGATCTACAAGAGGTATTCTTCTAAATTAACTTTGATTGCACGGGTTTTATTTTGATCGTTCTTCGTTAAAAGTTTTATTTGGAGTCCGTTTCGGTGTTTGCCCGTTCAATTAATTTTTTACCGAAAATCATTTTACAAAAATAATGAACTTGGCAATATTGCCTCTAACAAATTGGTATCAGAGCCGTTTTATTTTTTTTTTTTACGATTTATCGGGGCCGGGTAGATTTAAAACTGTGTTAATTTTATTTTTCAGGCGTTCTAATTCTGATTTTATGATCATCTATTATTTTTATATTTGATTGAATGCGTGGATGATGATTTAATTTATTTTTTTAATCATGGGAGTTAACCGTGATAAATTAATTTTTTTAGATCAACTGTGAACTCTACGGAGGTATAAGATCTATGTAAAAATTATTGTTTTTCGATTTTTAGTTATTGCATATTTTTTTTAATTTTATGTAATCAAAAATAAAAGAGATGAAGAACAGTCGAAGAACAAAGAACAGGTTTAAAGCTGTGGAAAAATTTTTTTTCAGCCAAACAGTACTGTTTTGAAGCTTAAACCACGTGGATCAAAAGTTTTCTTTGTTTTCCAGCGCAAGTGCGGCAGTCTCCTAACCCAATACTAACAGTGGCAGTTTCCAGCAAGCGCCAAACTTGGCGCAAAAAGGAAGTTTTTTTTATTCCGAAAAACTGTTTTGGTGCAGCACAAACTGTTTCGGTAGTTTATTCAAACTCCAACACTGTTTCAGTCAAAGTGTTTCAAAGAGGATTCCAAGTAAACAGTGGAAGGATAGAATCAAGGAGTTTTAATACAAACGGGAGATTGAAAGCTTATTTTTGAGCAGTAGACTGAAATTCTTTAGACTTTCAAATTGAATCATAAAATCGGGATTCATATTTATCTTTTATTTAATTTATTTTTATATATTAATTTCGTGAATGATAAATATTGGTTTTATTTATCCTATTAATTTAATTAATTTAAATATTCAGTTTAAATTAAAATATTTTGTAATGAAAAATAAAATTAATTTTTTTTAATTAATTTTATTTTTTTATAAAATATCACGTTTAAGATGATTTTTTTAAAAGCAGATATCTTGAAAAAAAACATGGGAATTAATTTTAAATTTTGAATTAATTAAATAGAAAAATATTTAATCGAAATAAATTATTATTTTTCAAAAAATGTGGAACAAAAAATA
>JAULJZ010165599.1:0-25601 GCA_032270985.1 Heliamphora pulchella | reverse complement strand
GGGGGGCTTCCAATTTTGTCCATCCTTATTCCAGGCTAACCGATCCCACATTAAGGATCAGAATGCTCGTTAAGCGTTAACCCAAAGTCTAATTAAAAAGCTAGTGACGAACCCGTGATGCCTGACCCTTTTTTTATAATAAACATTCTCCCAATTCATTTACAAATTTGGCAACTAGGGACACCCTAGATCCAAAACTACAGAAGAATGATTTCTATTTCACCCAACCCAAAATGATAGGTAAGAAAGGGACTCCGTTAACCCAAGATGAAATGTTAGAATGCTCATAATGTGCAATATGCTTCTCGTATATAATTAATTATATAGTATGGCATATAAACATGATATGGCGCAGGGTACGACTTGCTAAAGCAGAAAGTACAAATATACGAAACATGGTCTACAATTCAAGTGATATGGATTTAATCTATCGGCATGGTTTCTAATCATCAAATTGTTAATTTCGTATACCAACCACTCACATAAATCAAATAAAGTCCATATGTTCAAGTTTCATAAAGTAACATGCCACTCAAGCACTTAGCCAAATTTAAGTAAGTGTTTAATTGTTAATTTTAAACTTACAACCGTGTTTTAAGGTACCTAGGTATGGATTTAATTTCTGATTTTTGAATACCAACTAGATAAAAATATTTTCTACAACTTTCACGTTTAACACTAAGGTTAGATCCTGGGGAGAAAGGGTTATTTATTTTATTTAAGTGAAAACTATTCAGCACTTTATAGAGAAAAACACAGAATTTGGGCTTCAGTTGTCCACAATTTTGGGGCATCAATCCAAGGGCTATAGGTATAATATTTGGTGAGGTTTTAGGTTAAGGTGTCCCCTACAAGTTTCATGTTTTGTGTTAGGGCAAGTTGTTTGGAACATATTGGTGATTTTGGCCAATGTATAAAGTGGGTTCAGTAAGCCTAAAAAGAGTGCAGAATAGGGTTTCAACAGAGAATGTTCAAACTTTTTGGGGTATTATTCGAGGGTATTTTGGGCTGATTGTTTCTCAATATTTTGTTTAATATGTTAGATACATTTTTAATATTTACCACTTTTGGATTTGACTATTAAAAACTTAGGGTTTTGATCTCACAAAAATATATGACAGAGGGCTCTGTCAGTCACTGAATCTCAACAATGACTTTGGGAAGGGTTTTGACCTATCAAGATTTCATATTTTTGGTTTATTTTTTGTGAACGGTAAGATTAACATGTCCTCTACAAGTTTGATGTTTTGACCCAAGCTTGGTTCTCACTCTAACTTAGGGGTTTTAGGTCTGCAACTCAGAGTGGTCAAGATCTGACACTCTTTGAAAAAAATAGTATATCTGGAGTTATAACTAACGAAATCACTCAAAACTAATTTTGTATGACAGAGAACTTAAAAGTATAGATTTGGACATAAAAACCACATTTATATCATTTTGCTACAATTAGGTATGGTATTTTAAAGTTTGTGGTAGAATGTTGGTAAGCCCAAAAAATTAGGTTATCTAGGGTTTTGGTAGCTTAGCTCATGTTGTGTGTATTTTTGATATATTTTCTTTGCATGTATGTCTTATACTCATACAAACCAAAACTCCATAACATATTGAAGCCATAAAACTCAAAAATATTCACATCAAAGAACATGCAAGGCTTAATCTTGCATGATCAGTCCACAATCTACTCCTACGACGCCTTTTTGAGTTAATTTTTGTTTCTTATTTTTAGGGTTAATTATATGAATGGATTGAGGGCTATTTCATGAGAGAATATCAAAAGATTTTAGGAGATTTACTTACTTGTTTTGATGCTCTAAAGGTTGAAGAAGAGTGGTACTTAGCTTTATTGCTTACTCCTTGATCCTCCCTTGCTCGTACCTTCTTCCTTTCTTCTTCTCCTTCTTCTCTATTAGAACACTTAGGATATTTTTGTGGTCTCTCTCTCACCTTTCTCAGTCAAAATGCATAGGGGAGAATGGGGTGTTTAGTGGGTTTTATAACAAAATTATAATGGAGACTTAATTATTACATGTAAGCAAATTTTTGAATTTTCTCAATTTTCATTGGTAGCATGGGAGGTGGGTGATATTTGAGGATAATATTTTCAGGTTTAGCAGCAAGGGAAGTCTGCTAAGGGCAGGGTTGGGGCAGTGCAAATCTGATTTTGTATTAAATTAGGGTTTAAATTGAGTTTTGGTACCATTTTGTGAAAGAAAATGCATAAAATATTAATTTTATGTATCTTTTTGGTGTCTAAATCTACTAAAACATATTATATTAATGTGTTTATAATTAATTTAGTCTTTTCATGATTTATCATAATTTTGATAGCAATTAATTAAATAGGCGTAGGCTTTTTAGTTAAATTAAGGTAGTTTGACAAAAATTGACATTTTGACTTATTTATTGTGTAGAGATTTTAAATTATTATTTATTTATTTTTGTTGACCTATATTATTATATTATTATGTATATTACTTCTATAAAAAGTATTAGGTCATAATAATGCCTAATTTATACATCTTTTTCTTATTTTTAAGCTTAAAAATGTAAAAAGTAACTTTTTGGGCACAATTTCCTAGGTGGCCGGCTATGCAAGGGTATTTTTGTAATTTTTGTTGTTATTTTATCTTTTATTAATTAATTGTATATAAATATTTAATTTTGAGTGTCCATGTGTCAAATTTTGAATTTTTAGGACTTTTTGCTGTACTAGGGGCAAAATGGTTATTTTACCTTTATTATGAGATTTTTTTATTTTTTATTTTTTATTTTATGTTATTTACTTAATTTAAGCTATCTCGAGATTTTTTTGAGTATTAGGATTTTGTTTCTGAGTATTTATTTTTTTTAGGATTTTCGGGACAAATTAGCGTTTTCGAATTAAGTAGGGTTTCTCCTATTCATGCAGCGACCTAAGTTCTCATTGTCTATCCGTCGCTAATACTAGGGTTTTGAGCTGGGTTGTTACAAGTTATGTGTGACAAGTTAGTGTATTTGGCCATTTTATAAATTAGGTTCTGTTAGCCGCCAAAACTCAGCAGAGTTGGTTGTAGACAGAGAGTTTGAAACGATTTTGAGGGACCTTCCTGAGCTATCTAGGTCTGATTTTTGGACAAAAAGTAGTTTAATATGTTAGCTATAATGTTCATGTAGACCCGTTTTGGAGTAGGTCACTAAAAATAGGGGTTTTTTGGCTATAAAAAAACGTATGACAGAAGTGTCTTTTAAGGGATGAAACATAACAGAGAGTTTCAAAGGGGTTTTGACCTATCAAAACTCCATATTTTGTGCTCATTGTTTGTGGGTAGTTATATATACATGTTATCCACAACTTTTATGTTTTGGCCGAAACTCGGATCTTATTGTAATCTAGGGGTTTTAGGTCGGTATTGTTGATTGGTCGAAAAATGGTACACTTTGGTAGAATTGCAATATCTCGAGTTATATTTACTTAAATGAGTTGAAACCAACATTAGAGGAAAGATAACACAAAAAGCTAAATCAAAACATAAAGAATATGCTTAGATCAATTTTCTATGTTTAGTTATAGTGTTCCAAAGATTAGGACAGAAACATTCAAGTTCTAAAAAATCAAGTCCTTATATGCTCAAGTCTCCTACTTATGTTATGTCAAGGTTTTATCCCATTTCTTTGCATGCTTGTGTTTTAGACGTGACTATCAAGGTTCCACCACACTTTTAAGTCATCAAACTCAAAAATAACAACACACAAACATATCTCATATCATTCAAGAACACAACAGCCCCTATTTCTCAACTATGATGCCTTTTCGATTTGTTTTCGGCTCTTGATTTTTAAGGTGTTTAAAAAGATGTGTTGAGAGATATTTTGAGTGATATTATACATAAGGTTTAAAGGTTTTACTTACTTGTTTGAGGGCTCAAAAGATGGTAGGATGGAAGGACTTGGGTTTAGGAAAATACTCCTTGATTTCTCCTTGGATCTTTCTTCTCCTTCTTTCTCCTTCTTTTCTTTCTCCTAACTTTTGAAGAACTCCTCAAGAACACTCAATCTGGTTTCTCTCCTCTCTAGACCAAAAATAATGAAGGGAGAAAGAGGGTGTTTGGCTTGGTTTATATAGCTTACAAGAACAAAATGATGCATTTTTAGTCCTTTTTCTTCTATATCACATGGGATGAGACTTGGTGCAAGTTTTGAGGGAGCATATCAGATTTGGTGGTGGGAGTTCGGCTAGGGTCAGTTTGGGGGGACAAAAATCTAATCTCCCATTAAGCATGAGATTTTACCTTGGTTTGCGTGCCCTTTTGTGCATGAAAATATTTTAAAAGTTAATTTGATATATTTTTTTGGTGTCTTTTTCTATTGAAACTTATTATTTTAGTATGTTTATGATAAATTTAGTATTCCTATGAATTATCATAATTTTTATAGCAATTGATTAAGTAGATGTAGTCTTTTAAGATAAATTAAGCTAGTTTGACAAAATATGACTTTTTGATTTATTTTAATGTGTATGAACTTTAATAAAGATTTGTTTATTTTTGTTAGCCTATAATACCATATTATTATGTATATTACTTATTCAATAAGTGTTGGATCATCGTAATGCTTGATTTGACACTTTTTTGGGATAATTAACTGTAATATAAAAGAAAGAAAAAAATTAATTACCCAAAAAAAAAGAAAGAAAAAAATTACATGATTACAAGGGCCATAGCCCCATGCCTTACATACCTAAAACACATGCATATACAAAGCCAAAACCCAAAGAAACACCAAAAATTACATGATTTGACACTTTTTCTCATATTTTTAAGTTATAAAAAGCAAAAAGCTATTTTTTGGAACAACTCCCAAAGAGAACCGGTCACTAAGGGGTATTTGTGTCATTTTGATGTTATTTTGTCTTTTTCTACTTGATTGTACTTAAATATTTTATTTAGGATGTTCATGTGTCGAATTTTAGATTTTTAAGACTTTTACTGTACTATGGGCAAAATGGCGATTTTACCCAATTTATGAGAATTTTTAATTTTCAAATCTTATATTTCATGTTATTTACTTAATTTAGAATGTTAAAAGATTCTCCAAGTGTTAAGATTTTGTTACTTGAGTTTTGGATCTTTTTAGGGTTTTTGGATCGAACTAAGGGTTTCGAGTTGAGTTAGGGTTTCGAACATTTTTCGTGCTCTGTGGCTTCGTGGGCTATTTGTCACTAACACTTAGGGTTTGGGTTAGGTCTTTACACGAGTCATTATCAACCGGGTTGTTACAACTAGGGTCCGAATTGGGACATTACAATCTTGGCCTGATTTGTTATAGTGGTACTGACTCCTTCAACTGTCCGTTGCGATTCTAGAATTTCCCTCATCATATCAGCCATAGTTAGTTCCAGGTTTGCCATCGACAATCTCGACTGATTGGTATGTCTGAGTCTTCCACTCGGAGATCTGGCCCAAGTTCGTATAGGTTCTTTTCTTCTCGACGCTATTACCCCAGGTCTCTAAACTCAAAGGCCTCACGTAAAATCAGAAGACTCGTTAGCCGGGCCTAAACTCAAAACAACTCACCCTCAACGACGAATCGGGAGGACAAAAACTAATCCTAATCGAGGTGCTAACTATACAAACAAAAGCATCTATAAAAAGAAAATTACATAATCCTAAAAGATTTATTAATCATAAAAGAAGGGTTCTAAGAATCTATATGCACATGAAAATGCTGGTATGTCTTCACACAGTGTACCTTCTGAATAGAGTCAAGAATAAACCTCCTAATGCCAGAAATGGTGCAAGGTATGGTCAAACGGTACGCAATAACTTTTTTTGCCACATCTATGGGAATATGTGGCCAAAAAGCTTGTTGGCTTCCTCGACATAGCTCTGAAATAATAAACTGACCGAGGTATCGGATAAGCAGAGCAAGGGTTTGAGAACCAAGCACACAAGTATGCAAACACAAATGTGAATACTGATGAAAAGTTTACAACAAGAACCCTTGACATTTCAAGTTTAGCCCCATGTCATTTTATTTGGAAAACTAGTCCCCAGCGGAGTTGCCAAAAAAAGCTGTGGATGTTTTGGTCTCACGGGATGCACTGGATATTTATTGTTTTTAGAGAAATATTCTTTCTTCTTTTTTTTTTTTTAAAAAAACAAAAATCCAAGATATCTGAGCATCCATTTTGAAAAATGAAGTCTCCACTTGGTTTTTGAGAAAAATTAAGAAAAATAAAAGAAGGCTGTGGGTCTTTTAGAAAACGTAGCTAGAGAAAAAGAAGGGCCGGGGACTAAGGTACTAAAAGGGAAGGTGTTAGGCACCCTTTTCACCCAACCGTGAGGTTGGCTTCTACTTTGTCAATGCTGGTTCCTGTTGTAAACTTTTTAAAGATAACATATACAGAATAGGAGAGTTAAAGAGAGTTCAAACAAAAGCAATCAATGAAACAAAATCCTAACTATGATTCCTAGAGTCATGTAACTTGGTTTTTATTTTTAGAGATGCCCAATGTATCGTTTGTAACTTGGTTTTTATTTCTAGAGATGCCGCATGTATCGTTTGAGCAAATTAAAGTGAAAAATATTCAAATAAGGAATAAATGAACAAATAAGGTTTAAGGGTCATGCAACAAAGTTTTTTTTTAGGTAATTAGGATGCAACAAAGTTTCTGTCCCTAAGATTCTATAAACAGGATGTACAGAATAATAAAAGAATAGAAGAGAATTATAAAAAAAAGAATAACAGAAGAGACTTAAACATCATATTTAAGCTACTGGACATGTACAAAACTCACGGCCATAGCAATGGCGGTCGTGACAAATATGGTCACAAAACAGGTGATCGTGACAAAAATAGGGTAACCGCGAAGAATGGAATGAAAAAGCTCACGACCGTGACAAATAAAAGTCGCGGCAATGGTTTTTTAAGGGTACAAAAATGGTATATATATTGTACAAGGTTTAAAATAGGCTCAAATGAAGATGGTATACAGGACAGAGACCATAACTCATTGGTATTAGGTTAGATCCACTATCCTTCACTCTCTATGCGAACAAAGATTCTAAAACAGAATGTATATGATATCAAAATGAAAAACAGGATGCTTAAAACACATTTTCATATCATTGGCCTCACATACTCTTACGGCCGTAACAACAGGATATGGCGGCCGTGACAAAAATGAAGGAAAAAGATGCGGCCGTCATATTATTATAACCTCAGAACATACAGATATAAAAGTGTATAGAATGGAGATCATGACCCATTTGTTCTAGGCCAGATTTGTCATCCATTACCCAATAGAAAACTAAACAGAGATATAAAAAGAAGAAAATGCTAAACAGAGCAATAAAATAATATACAACCTTGAAATAAACATATAGCAGAGAGTTTTGAAGATGGTTTTTTTTTTGTATTTTTAGCCTTAAAATAATGTCACGGCCGTAACAACAGGATATTGTGGCCATAAATATAAAGAGGCATAAATGTACCGACTCTTATAAAAAGTGCACGACCATGAATATGGGTTTAACAAAACATACTGCCGTGACATAAGAAGGTCGCGGCCGTTATGTTCTAGAACCTCAGAAAGCTTTTGATGTGTTTACTGTACTTGTGAGCATCGAAACATGACGTAAAAGAACGGTCAGGGGAGAGCTTCTCTCTCTAGGAGAGCTCTCCCCAAGGCCGTCTATGGCGCTGCTGGTACGGTTGATGAAGGTATTTGATGGTGTTCTATGAATCTCTGAAGCAACTCATGAAGAGTAGATCTGAACTTCAGGTTAGCTTGACTCTTTGGTGTATTTGTTGACGAGAAAATGATAGTCTTGACGTTCTAATTTGTGTTTGGATCACTCCCCTGGCAATGGTGGGGTGTATCTAAGGCACCGGTGAGCGATGGTGTTTACGGTAAGGATCGGTCTCTACCGATTTGGGTTTTCATTCTATGTTTATGGTATACCTGAACTGAGGTCCAATTTTGTTTCGACTTTAGTTGCTGCTATGGTGTTTAGCGTAGCCATGTTATGTTTCGGGTTTTTTTTTGGTTGGTCAGAAGTTGAAGACGAATTTCCTATTCCGGTGGTTACGTACTGGTATGGTTGCGACTGTGGTCTCCAATGATGATCTATGATTAATCCCCTTTGTTTAGGTTAGTTGGTCAAAGCATTAAGGTTTTTTCAGAGGGTTATGGGATGGATTGTAATGGTGTTTTTCTGTGTTTTGGGGTTGTCCTGTTCCAGCGAATGAGAGTTGAAGATGATGCGTGTATTCCAAGCGCGCCAATATTAGAGTCATGGATCATTTTGTCTGTGCTATGGGAGCAGTTGAACTGGTTGAGACAAGACGATGCTGATTGTATGAGGAAGACAAAGTTGTTTGCCGTTCAGTGCTCTGTTCATGAACCTATACACGCGAAGAAGATGAAGGTATAAACATGTACTGTGGTAGGCGAGTGGGGTTAACTGCTGCGTTCTTTTGCAGGTCTGGTATTCACTCCTTTTTCATAAACCAACCTGGTTCTTCAAAACTGTGGGTTGACTTTTTTGTGAGGGTTCAAAGTAATAGTGGGTTTTTGGGTGGACCCCACTCTTCACTTTGGAAAAGGTTACTTCCTAGCTGTCAAGCTGCAGCTGTATGTGAAGACACGTACTTCTACACGTTTTGATTTATAGGAACTGAATAGTGATTTTTTCAAAATCACAGGCGGCGGTGGGTCCCTTGCGTGTATTGTGCTATGATGCTCCTGATTCGCAGCAAAGGGGAGGGTTGCATAAATTCAATTTGGTGCAAAGTGGGACCCGCGGGTGTGTGGATCCAGGAGTACCTGTTGCTTAGCAGTGGTGGGACACGTTTTTTGTGGGCCTGCGCTGTGTATTATAGTAAGAAGGAGAAAGTGTATTTTAGCAGCTGTTTTGGGACAGAGGTTTATGTCAGATGGTGGGCTAGCGCTATAGTACTACATCTGCAAAATTATTGGGCAGTGTAAGTGGGTGTTTGGCCCGAGAATCCAATAGTTTTTAAAAATACAAATCGTGGAGAGCCATGTACTGCTGTGCGTTTTGGTTCTCTTATTGTTTTTTTTTGTGAGCTTAGTGTCTATCTTTTCTTCTTTTCACACCAAGAGAGCGTTCCCGTCGCACCCAAAAGAACATTGCTTATCTGAGATGCTGTGTTTACTTTGGTAAGTCTTGAGTTGGGCTTTTACTATTGGCTGTTGTTGGCTCCCAATGATGGCTGTCTAGATTAAGGATCTAACCCTGATATAGTTTTTTTTGCTATCATCATCTGAGGTATTCTTGTCTCTATCCTTTCCCCCTTTTTGTTTGGAGAGTGTGACTATCTCCGTGAGGCTGAGTTCTTTGATCCTATTTGTTTTGTGTTGCTTGGGCTGAGGCTCTTTGAGGGGTTTTTTGCAAGTGGAACCCGCGGGGCTTTTTTGACCGGGCTTCCCTTTGATCAGACGGGATAAATTATGATTTTGCTGATTCTCTGTGGCTTTTGTTGATAGAGTTGTTCTATGGTCTGGGAAGTGCTCATTTCCTTGCTGTTTAGGCTACGTTGGCCCTAGGGAGTGGAGGTGGGACTGTTGACGGTTTTGGTTAGGCGCTGGCTTTCTATTTCTGTGCTGAGGTTTTCCTTGGGGCTGTCCTATCTGATGTGCCTTAGCGCCGTGGTTGAGAACCAGCTTTCTCGGACCTCCTAAGGTTCTAGGGTTTTGAGTTCTTCTAAGCTATATTGCAGTTCGTAGCCAGACTTTCCAGAGGAGTTGTGGGGAGCCATGTACTACTGTGTTTTGGCCCTCGTATCGTCTTTCTTTTGTTAGCTCGATGTCTATCTTTTTCTCCTTCCACACCAGGAGAGCGTTCCCGTCGCACCCAGGAGAATGGTTCTTATCTGTGATGCTGCGTTTACTTTGGTAAGTCTTGGGTTGGGCTATTACTATCGGCTGTTATTGGCTCCCAATGATGGTTGTCTGGATTAAAAATCTAGCTCTGGTATGGTTTTCTGCAATCATCATTTGAGGTGTTCTTGTCACTATCTTTTCCCCTCATTATTTGGGGAGTATGACTATCTCTGTGAGGCTGAGTTCCTTGGTTGGGTCTGTGCTTTTCCTTGGCCTTATTAGTTCTTTGATCCTATTTGTATATAGTTGCTTGGGTAGCGGCTTTTTGAGGAGTTTTGAGGTGATCCTGTATGCCATTTGTTTGGGCTTACCTCTCGCCCTTCTTACATGTTCGAAGTGTCTTTCTTTAGCACCTAGGAGTGTGGTGCTCGTCAGAGATGCGGAGTTTATGTTGACAGGGTTACGATTGGTTTCGCCTGTTACTATTGGCTGCTGCGTTACCTCTTGACTTGGTTTATGTTGTATGTTTGGTTTTGTTATGATAGTAGTGTTTTGATTTGCAGTAGTTTCGTTACCCTATCCATGTGGGTTGTGCATGGAGCATGTTTTATTTGACTAATTCCCCCGCTTTTAAGAAGTGGTGGGGTCTTTTTGGTTTTAGGGTCTTATGTTTTTCAGGGTAGATTTGGTTATAGGGGTTCTCCTCCTATGTTGTACTTATGTAATTATCTGGGGTATGCCTCTTGTACACCTGTTCTTTTCTTTTTCCTTTTTATGTTACAATTAATTACCCAAAAAAATGACGTAAATAAATATAAATATACAAAACAGAGGACTATGAATATACTGCTAGTAATGAAAAACTTAGAGAAAATAAATAATTTTTTTGGGTAATTAGAAAATAATAAAAAATAATAATGAAAACCTTATTCACGACACCCTCGGATGAAGAAGATGAGGGTCTAAGAAGAGTCGTGGTATCCTAAGGTTACCATGTGTGAATATCCACCTCGAATGGTCCCTCGGTGGTGAGAATATGATACCTCCAAGCTAATATATGTGCTCCATGAACTCCTCCGATGCAAGTAAGAACACGAACGAGGCTCAGTAAGTATAGGATGGATGAAAAAATATCGAATGGGGGATTATTTTGACAGAGTTTAGGCCTCCAGGTGTTTCTCTCTCTGGCTCTTGTGAAAAATGACGCCTATTTATAGGTAAGGCGAGCAACACAGACCCCTTCTGGGATGTTGCCACCTGTCTAAAAAGGGGTAATAGTGATGGCTGCTACCTTTTTGTTTTTGTACAGTGCTGCCTACCATCTTTATGGTCATGAAAAGGACAGCCATAACTTTCAAAAGTGACAGCTTGGATAAAAAAGCAACGGCCGTGACAAAGAAAGTCACGGTTTAGTTTATGGTTTTCAAAAAAGTTACAGCCGTGAGAGTAAGGACATAGCTTGTTCTAGAGTTTTCAAAAGGGTGGCGCCGTGTGGATGGGAATGTAACGGCCTGAAGGATTTTTTAGGGTTTTTAAATTTTGAGCCATATTCGTGATTTTGAATGCTTGGGAATATCTTTGAGCATGATTCTCATACTTTTATCATTGGAGCGCATTCAAAATGGGTGCCTAAGATTCGACTTAGTCAGACTAGGGCGTCTACACCAAAGTATGAGAACAAGATAGGAAGAATAAGGAAGGAACAAGGAGGTAAAAGGTCTTTGGAGACCAAAGCTACATAAAGCCAAGTCCTCTAGCCATTCTCCATTTTTAGGTTCTCAAACAAGTAAGTAAAACCTCTAAACTCTATGTTAACCTCATAGAAAAATCTCCCTCAACTCATCTCTTAAAACACATTCAAGATCAAGAATTGAAAAATGGATCAAAAAGGCGTTGTAGTGAGTAAACTAGGGGATGTTCAAGTTTTTTTGATAGGAGATGTGTTTGTATGTTGGTATTCATAAGATATGTAACTTCTATAAGTTCTGGAACAATGATATTTAAGTCTAAAACACATGCATGCAAAGAATAAGAACTATATGTTGACAAACCATGAGCTAGGAGGCTAGAACATATGTAAGCCTGATTTTTGAGCATTTTTAACTCTACCCAGATTTTTGAAAAATCGTAACTAAATATAGAAAAATGATCTAAGTGTGTTCTTTATATCCAGAGATAGGTTTTGATGTTATCTTTCATAAAAAATTTATTTGAACGAATTTGAATGGGTAGAACTTGAGATATAATATTTTTACCAAAGTGTGTCAGTTTCTGACCAATCAGTATTACAGACCTAAAAACCCTAGTTGAAAATGGGATTTGAGATTAGGTTGAAACGTGAAAGTTATCAATAATATGTATATCTTTCTGTCCACAAAAAATGAGCCCAAAATATTGAGATTTGATAGGTCAAAACACCTCTGAAAGTCACTATAGTGGATCTGTGAGTAACAGAACCTTCTATCACATGTTTTTATGCAACCAAAACCCCATATTTTTATTGACCAACTCCAATAGTGGTTTTCATGAAAAGTGTAGGTAACACATTTATCTAGGTTCTGACCAAAAAGCAGACCCAAAAACCCCCGGATAGTCCTTCAAACTATTTTTAAACTCTTTGTTGAAAACAAGTTCTGTTGTGTTTTTTATGGCTGACTGAACCTATTTTACAAAATGGCTTATTTCTCTAACTTGTTTCAAACAACTATCCTGAGCACTATTCATGAGACTTGTAGTGGACATATTATAATAGAACATATCTAAAAATTAAACATGTAGGACTTGGTTTGATACCCCAAAATCGAGACCAACAAAGGCCTTTTTTCTGTAATTTTCTCTAAAAAATACTAAACCATTTTCAATTCTATGAATTTATTCACCTATTTGCCTTAGGATTTGACCAATATTCACACTTGTTTCCCCTTCAATTCAATTCATTATCCTTGAACTAACTCTTTTTTCGTAGAGCTTGACATCAATTCATTGTTAATTACTTGTTCCGAACATTCGACATTAATAAGATCTTTCGCCATCATTCATTTTCTTTCGATCCTAATACCACAATCTATTACAGTGATTTTGAGAATTCTTTGTACACTATTGAAATTCTTATCAGAGAAGTAGACTTGGATGCTTGAATTGAAGTACGTTAGGCCGACGTAACTTCAGGATAAATATCTGGTTTGGCTACCCATCGTTTATCATCTCTTTGTTAAGACCTAATTCTAGCATATTGGTCCCAAGAACATTTCTTTGAATATTGATCGTTTGTCATTAATCCCTTATCCCACGTGCGTTGAAGCCTCAAACGACCTCTCGATCTGGGTCAACAGTGATTGCCTTAGCCATGATCCATTGCCCTAATCCAATCTATCTTTTGAACGATCTAAGATTCCACCCTCAGCTATTTTAGTCCCAGCTATATATCATGCAGACTAGTGCATTATTCGAAACCCTCAGCTAAATGCTTATCCATTCGCCACCCTATGATTGCTTTTCTTGAGACAAATAAAATTTGAACTACCCTTCCTTATTGAACCCCCATGCATGTTTTCATGAACCTCGGTTGACCTTTAAAACCTTACCCAGTAGACCAGTGAGCAACGGTAGTCATCAGGATATTATGTCATAAAGATTTAGCGTTTTCACGGGAAACTTGGACGACGCACAAGAACCTTCTAATGCCTTTTCAAAGCATGAAATAGATTTCTTCTTGGTGTTATGGCTTAGAATGCCTGCCAATGTCTACGTTTAACAAATTTTAAAAATCAAGACCCCCGACTATAGGGACGGCTAAGGGTTTATTCAACCAACTACATCTTATTCGGAGGCTTTGATAGATAGAACTATGCCATAACAAATTACAATTGAAAATGACAGCTTTGCACCTGGGGACTTACGACATCACCACACGACAAAGTTCAAGCTTCTCCAGACTAGCTCGTAGCTATCAAAGGAACTGAGGAACAAGAGTTATATTGCCAGTAGAAAAAAAAAAGTGAGACAACCCCAAGCTCAAGATATTCGACTTGCCACGCAAAAGAGGAAGCATGGCCACATGTATCGATACTTAAACCCTACGTACCAACACGTCAAGGCCAAATGACAAAAAGAATGGGACAACCCTGGGAGAGATCGAAATGGAAATGGAAGCATATGACTGCGGACTTCATCACCAGATTTTCGACTCGCCTCAAGAACACCATAACATCCATGTTATAGTCAATTGCCTCACCAAAACTATTCGCTTCCTATCAGTTAAACCTCGCTACACGTTAGTTACCTCAAGCCGAAAGTACCTCTATGACATGTTACACCTACTTGAGTTCTCTACCCAACCAAGACCCTCGATTGAGAACAACTCGAGTGAACAACGACGCTACTTCGAGGAGAGCTCAATAAATATCTGAAGGAAGGTACTCCGAAAGAAAATTGATTCTATTGAACAAGCTTTATGGAAGCACCACAGAAGAAGGAAGAGCCAACTTGAGAATGAGAGGGCGTAACGTTAGTAAATCATCCACAAACCTTTCACACGAAAAAGTATGGGACAAAATTTTGAGGACGAAATTTATTTTAAGGGGGGTAGATTGTAACGACCCGGTTCGGACCCTAGTTGTAATGACCCGATTTGGACCCTAGTTGTAATGGCCCGGTTCAAACCCTAGTATTAGCAATGATTAGCCAATGAGGTCACTAAAAGCTTAGGAAAAACCCATGATACGAAAAGAAAGCCTTCAAAATCTCGGAGATTGTTAACTACTCTAAGACACTAATGTAAAACGCTAAGGAGCTAAATCTAGAAATGAAACTCTAGGTCCCAAACTCTTCTTAAAAAATACTAACCTAGTCTCGTAATCTTTTAAGCCAAATAATCTACATGTGTTTTCCTATAATAAAAAAACATAAATTTCAAGTCTAAAGAATAAGAGAATCAAGTACAAACCCCAACTATGAAAGAAGATTTTACTCAAAGACCTAAAACCCTATAACTTCCAATAATTATACTTTAACCCCAAATCTTCAAGATAACTGCACTGTTAGCCTAAGACACCAAAATTCATAATAAGTTATAAATCTCATAAAAAGACACTTTAATCTACTTCCAAATTACTCCCAAGAGTTCTTAAGAATTTTAGTTTCGATAATAACACGTAAATCCTTCACATCTTTATAATTGCTCAAAAGTCCCTGGGATATTTGTCATCTAAAATTCTCTACAACCAATATTAATTAATATATAAATATGTATATATATAATACATATATAGCATATATGAAAGACTACCTAGAAGTATGTGCCCCAAATATTTTAATAAATAAAACAAATACAATATTCAAATCAAATCAAATAAAAATCAAATCAAATAAAGTTTCAACTTCTAAGACTAATAATCATAAGTCTCTAAAATGCCATCAATACACATGGGCATATATATGGACACCAAACCTCATAGATAAAGTAAACAAATATAAAATATATCTTTTATGATAATTGAACTAAACCAGTTAAAAACTTAGTAGATCAAATCTCAATTAAAAAACCAAAATTTGACACATGTATAATTTTAACTCAATTTTTTAAATCAAAACAAGGAGTAAAAGACAAAAATAAAGAAAATTGATAAAAATACCCCTCCATAACCGGTTCTACTTAGGAAATTGTGCTAAAAGTCATTTTTTGCATTTTTAAGCTCAAAATGATAAAAGATGTACAAATCAAGTATTATTATGATTCAAGATTATTTAAACAATTAATATACATAATGATATAATAATGTAGGCTAATGAAAGCAAATCAATCATTATTGAAGTTCTTGCACACATAAATAAGTCAAAAAGTCATATCTAGTCAAACTAACTTAATTTGACTTAAAAACTTACACTTATTTAGTCAATTGCTATAAAAATTATAATAATTCATGAGAATGCTAAATTAAGCATAAACTTACTAAAATAATATGTTTTAATAGGTAGGGATGCTAAAAAGTTATACTAAATAAATTTTTAAGGTACTTTCTTGCACAATATGATACCAATACCTCACTTAAACATAAAATTAATACAAATTCAGATTTGGAGCCCCAAAATTCTGCCATAAGCTGATTTTTCTTCCCAATTCTTACACCAAATTTCTCAAAAAGAGGACCACATTACATGCAACCAATAGGAAATTAAGAAATTCAAATAATTCTTACATGTTAATGATCACTTCCACTATCAAAAACCTCTATAAATAATGACACATCTCCCTCTTCTCTCCCTGATTTTTCGTCATAAGAGGAGTGTGAGAGCTCCAACAAAAAATTAAAAATCCCAAGTATGAGAAGAAGATAGGAAGAAGAAGAAAGAAGGAAGGAGGAAGGAGGAAGGAGGAAGGAGAAATGAGGTAGAAGGTCTTTGGAGACCAAGGCAACATAAAGCCCAGTCTTCTAGCCATTCTTCATTCTTAGGTCCTCAAAAAAGTAAGTAAAACCTCTAAACTCCCTGTTAACCTTACACAAAAATCTCTCTCAACTCATTTTGTAACAACCTGGCTCAAACCCTAGTATTAGCGACGGATAGACAATGAGAACTTAGGTTGCTACATGAATAAGAGAAACCCTAATTAACCCGAAATCCTAATTTAACTTAAAAAACCCTAAAGAGGCCGAATCCTCCGGAGAGAAGTTCAAACACTCAGAAAAGTCTTGAAATAGCCTAAATTAAGTAAATAACATAAAATATAAAAATTAAAAATAAAAAATTCTCATAATAAGGGTAAAATGACCATTTTGCCTATAGTACAGCAAAAAGTCTAAAAATTTTAAATTTTTGCACATAAACATGCAAAATCAGATATTTATATATAATTAAACAATAAAATGACAAAATAACAACAAAAATGATAAAAATATCCTTGCATGGTTGGCTAAAATATCTAGGAAATTGTGCACAAAAAGCTACTTTTTACCTTTTTAAGCTTAAAAATGAGAATTTTGTATAAATTAAGTATTATTATGATCTAAGACTTTTTATACAAGTAATATACATAATAATATAATAATATTGGTCAAGAAAAAAACAAACAAATCATTATTTAAAATCTTTACATCATAAATAAGTCAAAAAATTAATTCTTGTCAAATTAGCTTAAATTGACTTAAAATCCTATACCTATTTAATTAATTGCTATAAAAATTATAATAATTCATGAAAAAACTAAAATAATTATAAACACATTAATATAATAGGTTTTAGTAGGTTAAGATACCAAAAAAATACATAAAATTAATATTTTATGTATTTTCTTGCACAAAATGGTACTAAAATACAATTTAAACTCCAAAATTATTGCAATATCAGATTTCTCTTCCCCAAACTTGGCCTAGCCGAAACCCTAGCTCCCAAAATCTAAAAATGTAATTCTTAAAAAGACCACACCTCCCATACAACCAATGGAGATTGAGAAAAATTCAAATTAAGACTTACATGTAATAATTAATTATCCATTATATTTTTGCTATAAAAACACACCCACACCTCCATTCTCCTCTCTATTTTTGGCTGAGAGAGGTGAGGAAGAGCTACCAAAATTTTTTTCTAGGTGTTTCCAAGAGAAGAAGGAGAGAAGAAGGAAGGAAGAAGAAAGAAGGAAGAAGGAAGAAGGAAGAAGGAATGAGGAGCAAGGAAGGGCCAAGGAGGTACTACAAAGCCAAGTCCTACCACCCTTCTACTATTAGGTCTTCAAAACAAGTAATTAAATTCCTCACATCTTCTGTCATTCTCTCATAAAATAACTCTCAATCCATTTCTATAAACAACCCTAAGAATAAGAAACAAGATCTCACTCAAAAAGGCGTCGTATGAGTAGATTAGGGGCTATCCATGTAAGATCAAGTGTTGTATGTGTTTACATGTGAGTATTTTTGAGTTTTATGACTTGAAGAGGTTCTGAAATTTTGATATGTGTGAATATATGACATGCATGTAAAGAAAATACATTAAAACTAAACATAACATGAACTAAGTTATTGAAACCCTAAGTAACATGATTTTCTAGGCATACCAACATTTTGCCATAAATATTAAACCACCATAACTAATTGTATAAAAATGATCTAAATGTGATTTTTATATCCAGATCTAGTTGTTTAAGTTATTTTTCATACAAAATTAGTTTGAAGTGATTTCGTTGGGTAGAACTCCAAATATACCATTTTTACCTAAGAGTGTCAAATTTTGACCACTCTGAGTTGTAAACCTAAACAACCTATGTTAGAGTGCGCATCGAGCTTAGGTCAAAATATAAAACTTGTAGATAACATATTTATCTTACTGTTCACCAAAAATGAACCAAAAATATAAAGTTTTGATAGGCCAAAACCCTTCCCAAAGTCACTATTGTGATTTAGTGATTGACAGAGTTCTCTGTCACACATTTTTGTAAGACCAAAAAACCTAAGTTTTTAATAATCAGATCTAAAAGTGATTTTTATGACAAATGTAGCTAACATATTAAACTAGATACTGAGCAAAAATCAGCCCAAAATATCCTCAGATGGTCCCCCAAAGGTCTTGAGCATTCTCTGTTGAAAACCTATTCTGCAGACACTTTTTAGGCTGATTGAGCCCATTTTATAAATTAGCAAAAATCATCCATTTGTTCCAAACAACTAGCCTTAGCACAAAACATAAAAATTGTAGGGGACACCTTAAACTAAAACACTCCCAAATATCAGACCCATATCACTTGAATTGATGCATCAAAACCATAGACAACAGAGGCCTAAATTCTGCACTTTTCTCTATAAAGTGCTAAATGGTTTTCCCTCAATTAAAATAAATGACCCTTTTGCCCTAGGATCTGACCTAGTGTTAAAATTTGTAAGTAATTGGTGTATAAAATTGAAAATTTGATGATTAGAAATTATGCCGATAGGTTGAATACATGTCACATGAATTACAACTTAGGCTTCATATACTTGTAATCTATGCTTTAGTGAGTTATACCTTGTGCTAAATCATGTTTATATGCCATGCTATAATTAGCTGTACACGAAAAGCATACGGCACATCCTGAGCATTGCTACAGTGGCATATTGGTTTATCGGAGTCCCTTTCGTACCTATCGTTGTGGGTTGGGTTATGTGAAAATCATTCTTTCTGTGGTTTTGAACCTAGAACGTCCCTGGTTGTCAATATTTTTATTTGGGTAATTAAATGTATCATAAAAGAAGAAAGAAAAACAAAAATACAAGGGGTATACCCCAGACCATACAACACACCACCAAGAAACAAAAAAAACAAAAGCAATAAAAAGGCTTTTGGCTAAGCCATAACCGAACATAAAAAATCCCCCTCGGGGAGCAACAACCGAAAACAAAAAGGAAGCCAATGTTGCTGCCCCATAATTGTGAACAATAATGGGGAAGGAAAAAAGCAAGCATATACACAAACTAGATCAAACCAACCGCCTGTAAAGAGTAAGATGCCAACACAACAAAATAGAGAAGCAGGCACAGGACCAAGCTGAAAATCAAAGCTGAAAACCAAGCTGAAACCCAACAGCTCAAAACCAAAGCTGAGCCAAGCCATACACCAGCAACAACCAGCAACCTCAAGAAAAATCCGCAGCAACAAATCGAGAGCACCAACAACAATATCATAGAGAAACTGATTCCCTCTAAAAAACCATCAATGAACAGAAAAGGATGGTGAGCAACAGGACAAGGACATCACCCAGCAGCACTCCCACGGCGCTAGAAGCATCCCCAATCCGCAATCAAAACAAGCCAGGCCCCACATTTGCCTACAAATAGGAACAGCCAACCTAACACCACATAACAGATGCTATGGACAGCCCCCATAGCTAGGAGAACAAAAAAAAAAAAAAAAATAGACCCCATGTACAAGGGGAAAGGCTATGAACAACCCTCATAGCTAGGAAACAAAACAGGAGTGAACCACAAAAAGAGAAGCCAAGGAAGCCACCATGAGGCTCAGCAGCCTCACCGTCGAGACTTCTTCCATTTTGGATAGGTAAAAACACAGGACCTGAGATGCATAGAGAACCCATAAGAAAACCAAGTAAAGTGAAACACATTCACCCAGAGACCTCACACACTCCACACAAGTGTATCACTCCATACTCCAACAATGAGATAGAAGCAAATCTCACAGCCGGAAATGCAAAACTCACATCACTCATGCTCCTAACCTTCCACGGAGACCTGCACAACAAAAAAAACTTGCAGGGGATAAAGATTAGAAAACCTCATAACACATGCACATATAGGTGAAACACTCAGCCCTCTAAGGAGGAGGAATGTGCAAAACTCACAAAACTCACATTCCTCACTCAAGGATAGTGTATCACACAACCCTCAACAACAAATCAACCCAAAAACTCTCAGCTCCTCTACACCTTCCATGCTGATCTGCACAGAAAGAAAGAACTTACATGTAATAAGAGTTAGAAACCTCTCAATCACTCGCTCAAAATGTGTATAACTCAACTCTCCAAAAAAAAATATCCCAAACCTCACTCGAAAAGCTGGGCCACCACTGCAAAAGGAGAGCAGCTAACAATTAGTACCAAAAATATCCAGGGTAACACCCCAACTCTCTTGAATACCCGATTGATAAGAGAGTCAGGGACCCATTGTCTAGAGGAAACTCTCCCCCTGATCAACGCACAAATCTCCTTAGTAACCTCCTCAGGGCCGCAACTTTTACCTTGGAATTTGCAGAAATTGTGCTCTTGCCAGATACAATAGACAGAAACAGAGAATGCTAATTTACGAATCATGGAACTAAGGGCGGATCCCCCACCCCCACTCACAAAACGATACCACCAATCCCTCCAGGTGGACTAGGTACAGACAAGATGACACTTACCTAAAACACTAGACCACACCTGACAGGTAAAATTACAGTTAAAGAAAAGATGATCGTGAGACTCCAAGAAACCCAAACATAGACTACAATCATAGTCACAGTCGATTCCAAACAACTCGAGTCTATCACCAGTATTAAGATGACCCCTAATGGCTATCTAGAGAATGAAACTAACCCTAGGGATATGATGCTTAAACCAGACAAGGTTACGCCACACAGGACAAGGCTGAGGATCACGGGTAGCCTCACTTAAGGAATCTATAGAAAAGTTCCCACCATTAAGGAGCCAGCGGATGGTGTCAGGCCTAGAAGCATTAGGTAGGAATCGAACCTCCCTAGCCATATTGATAAGGTCCATGGAGACCGCAGACGGCCATCTCCAAGTGCAACCATTAACAATGCTTTGGACTTTCGCCATGCGATCAAGCCCCGAATCATATATAATGCGAGGACCCCTCTCCTCAAAAATAGATCCCCACGGATGCCAAGGATCAAACCACAGGAACGTGTCCTTACCATCACCGACCTCGTATTTAATGAAGGGTTTGATCATAGGCCGGAGCTGAAGGAGCTTTCACCAACACCATGAAGCCAATTGAGGGATCTTAACTGCCTATAAGGATATACCCCGGAGGATATTAGATTTGATCCACATACATCAGAGGAAAATGTCCCCCCCAGTAAGAAGAAACCATATATGCTTAGCCATCGCGGCTTTGTTCCACATAACAAGGGATTTGAGTCCTAGCCCCCTTCCTTGCGAGGAAGACAGATCTCCTCCCACGAGATCTTAGCTCCCGAAGACTTCAACTTCGGACCACTCCATAAAAGGCTCTCAAGCGGCTTTCCACCTCCTTAAACACCTTCTTGGGGAGAATAAACAATGAAGACCAATAGACTTGCATAGAGAACAGAATAGATCCGATTAATTGGAGACTACCTGCATAGGATAAAAACCTGCTAGTTAAGACTTGAATTCTCTTAGCTATCTTATCAATAAGAGATTTACAATCTTTATAGGCAAGCTTCATGGAAATTAGCGAAACCCCTAGATACCGCACCGGCAGCAGACCCTCCTGAAAGCCGAGGGTATCAAGAATTTCTTGCTTAGTATGACCCTCCACACTCGAAAAGTATACATCACTTTTGGGTAGACTAGGAGATAGACCGGACAGTCTAGTAAAGTCATCTAACACTTTCCTAACGAATTGGGAGACTTCTTATTGCGAGACTTCTTATTGGTTGCCAATATTGAAAATGAATTGGGAGACTTCTTATTATAAAAAGGCGTTAGGCACCATGGGTTCGTCGCTAGCCTTTTTAATTAGACTTTGGGTTGACGCCTAACCAGCATCCTGGTCCTTAATGTGGGATCGGTTGGCCCAGATAAAGATGGACAGAACTGGTTAGCCCGCCCCCACGTCATTGGCATTGAGTAAAACGGTTGAGGCATGTAGTCAAGGCGAGCGCTTACTTTTCACAACGAGGCGATGATAGGTTCGGTCATCAAATTCCCATAAAGTCTACTCTAAAATTCCCGACGTGGAATTCATGTTATGGTTCTAGATGTATATTGGGTTGGGCATTTACATTGCATTTATTTTCATCACGCACTTGCATAACTGTACTTATATATGCTTACCCTGCTGAAATTGTTAAATTTGTCTATCTCTTTGGCCTTAAACTGTATTTGGTATGGCAATCATGCCATAGGTGAAGAAGAAGAACATTTTGAGCAGGGTGTGCTTGTAGAGAAAGAAGACTTTGAGGATCGGGGTGAGTGGCAGGAGCCAGCCGATCCCAACAACTCTATTTGAAGACGTTAAATTCTCTTTCTTTTGTTCTTTTGTTCAGTCTCTGCGAACATTTTATAACTTTTGCTAAATTCCCTAGATGACTGTAATCGCTAAACATTATGAACAAGTTCTGAACCTTAATGATGTAATATTTATCATATGTAATTATGAATGCATGGCTAGAATATCTCCCTTAATTATAGTTACGTATGTTCCGACGTGCCCGTAAGATGGGGCGTCACAATTGGTATCAGAGCTTAGGTTTAATGAACTTTCAGGCCTTGGGAGATGAGAGATTACTAGTTCTGTAGAATAGAAATTCTGTATAATGCCTGTACTATTAATTTATCACATATAAATTTTTTTGGGGTAGTTAATTGGGGAAGGGGGATCCCAGGGTTCGAACTCTGGGTGGAAGTGGGGCATTTGCAGCTCCTGGCTACTGGAGCTGGCCACCACTTCTATCACATATAATTTTAATTACGTAAAATATTTACCTTAGGATTTTCCCTACGTCATTTCTTTGGAATGGCGTCTAACACAGAACCAGCTGGGGAACTATGGACAACACTGGAACCTGAAGACTTAGATCTCGAAGAAGATCCAGAAGAGGACCCGGAGGAGATGCCCATGGAGGAGCAAGATCCTATTGATGCCGTCCCTTTAACTTAGGTTTTTTCGGAGAAATGGTAGGCCAATCCAGAAGTTGAAGGTGATGAGATGGAGGCAAATGAAGAACCGAACAAGGAAGATTTCGATGTCGACGACGATGAGGAAGAGGACGATGACGAAGAAGAAGAAGTGGCGATTGCTTTCCCATACGATCAGCTTGAGGCACCTCTACCCGAATCCGATGAAGACGAGACTATGGATACCGCCATCTACTACGGCCGCTCGGAGTACTAGGGTTTCTATGTAGGAGATCTGGTGTATGCCAAAATCTGCCTGGAACACAAATTGTTAATTTTATGTAGGAGATCTGGTGGCGATTGCTTTCCCCTTGCATGACCGGCTACATAGGAAATTGTGCACAAAAAGCTACTTTTTGCCTTTTTAAGCTTAAAAATGAAAAAAATTATATAAATTAAGTATTATTATGACCTAAGATTTTTTATACAAGTAATATACATAACAATGTAATAATATAGGTCAACAAAAGTAAACAAATTATTATTTAAAATCTCTACACTATAAATAAATCAAAAAGTCAATTCTTATTAAACTAGCTTAAATTGACTTAAAAGCGTATACTTGTTTAATCAATTGCTATAAAAATTATGATAATTCATGGCAAGACTAAAATAATTATAAACACATTAATATAATAGATTTTAGTAGGTTAAGATACAAAAAAAATACATAAAATTAATATTTTATGCATTTTCTTGCACAAAATGGTACTAAAATACAATTTAAACTCCAAAATTAATGCAATATCAGATTTCTCTTCTCCAAACCTACCCTAGACGAAACCCTAGCTTCCAAAATCTGAAAATGTAATTCTTAAAAAGACCCCACCTCCCATGCAACCAATGGAGATTGAGAAAAATTTAAATTAAGACTTATATGTAATATTTTTGCTATAAAAACACACCCACACCTCCATTCTCCTCTATATTTTTGGCTGAGAGAGGTGAGGGAGAGCTACCAATAATTTTTTCTTAAGTATTTCCAAGAGAAGAAGGAGAGAAGAAAGAAGGAAGAAGGAAGAAGGAAGAAGGAAGGAGGAGTTAAAAAGGACCAAGGAGGTACTACAAAGCTAAGTCCTACCACCCTTCTACCATTAGGTCTTCAAAACAAGTAAGTAAATTTCTAAAATCTTCTATCATTCTCTCATAAAATAACCCTCAATCCATCTCTATAAACAACCCTAAGAATAAGAAACAAGATCTCACTCAAAAAGGCGTCGTATGAGTAGATTAGGGGCTATCTATGTAAGATCAAGTGTTGTATATGCTTGCATGTGAGTATTTTTGAGTTTTATGACTTAGAGAGGTTCTGGAATTTTGGTATGTATGAATGTATGACATACATGCAAAGAAAATACATTAAAGCTAAACATAACATGAGCTAAGTTATTGAAACCCTAAGTAACCTAATTTTCTGGGCGTACTAACATTCTGCCACGAACTTTAAACTATCATAACTAATTATAAAAAATTGATCTAAATGTGATTTTTATGTCCAGACCTAGATTTTTAAGTTTTCTTTCATACAAAATTAGTTTGACGTGATTTCGTTAGGTAGAACTCCAGATATACCATTTTTACCAAAAAATATTAGATTTTGACCACTCTGAGTTGCAGACCTAAATACCCTAAGTTAGATTGAGAACCGAGCTTAGGCCAAAACATACAACTTGTAGATAACATGTTTATCTTACTCGCCACCAAAAATGAGCCAAAAATAGGAAGTCCTGGCAGGCCAAAATCATTCCCAAAGTCACTGTTGTGATTTAGTAATTAACAGAGCTCTTTGTCACACATTTTTGTGAGACCAAAAACCTAAGTTGTGAGACCAAAAACCTAAGTTTTTAATAGCCAAATCCAAAAGTAGTAAACATTAAAAATGTAGATAACATATTAAAATAGCTACTAAGAAATAATCAGCCCAAAATACTCTCGGATGGTCCCCCAAAGGTCTTGAGAATCCTCTATTGAAGACCTATTCTGCTGACCCTTTCCATGATGACTGAACCCATTTTATAAATTGGCCAAAATCATCAATTTCTTCCAAACAACTAGCATTAGAACCAAACATGAAACTTTTAGAGGACATCTTAAACTAAAACCTAACCAGAAATCAGACCCCCCTTGAATTGATATCCCAAAATCGTGGCCAACAGAGACCTAAATTTTTCACTTTTCTCTGTAAAGTGCTGAATAGTTTTCTCTTAATTAAAATAAATGACCCTTTTGCCTTAGGATCTGACCTTAGTGTTAAACATGAAAGTTGTAAAAAATATTTTTATCTAATTTGTTAGATCTAGGCAACCCAAGAGGGGGGGTGAATTGGGTCTTTTTTTATTTTAACAATAAGTTAAAGCCTTTTTAGAAATCTTTTAATATTGCAATATGAAAAGATATGCAAGAATATAATCA